>UESW01003919.1:2555309-2796930 GCA_900491605.1 Calamus simplicifolius | reverse complement strand
AATCAAAAGGATTTCCTGGAAGGACTGAAGGAAATATGAATGGGGAGCCTAATTCAGAACCATTCAGATTCTATCCTGTTTCCTGTTGCACCTTCTCTTTAATGTACTGGCACAGAGGCCTTTGCAGGGACCAAGGCCTGTCAGAGGGCTGAAACTCCAAGAGCCAACCATTAATATATATGATGATCAGTCTGGTTTGCGGGCTTAAACACATGACTCGCTATGGTTTTAGGAGCAAATCCTACACCAAGGCATTGAGAGGCAAGTGAGCTAGGCTAAGACCGCATAATTTGGTTGCCATCTTTCTTTTTTCCTTTTTCTTTTCACCCTTCATCTTTGGCAGAGCTTCCTTGGTTGTCCTTGCCAATGGACATAAGCAAACCACATAAATCTTAGTTTTTGTCTTCTTTTTTAATTCTATATTTCAAGTCAACCTATATCTCCTTGCCCTACGATATGGGTTTTTGTTTTATCAAAGCTCATAGTTAAGGCCAGCTGTTCTCGTAAACTGGCTAAAGGCCAGCACAATGAAATGGATAAAAAAAAGGTCCAATCCTTTGATGGTTTCCGGGTGTCAGAACATTATCGGAATGATTGTATGCTAAGTAACTGATCATCAACTTTATAATGCATATGCATGGCATTTTTATAACTCTATACTCATCAAATCAAAAGGAAGATGGAACAAAATGGATTTCATGGGAAAGACGGTTGGTATTTTGGATGAAAGATAAATTCAGATGCATCACTAACCAAGGAGAAAATAAAGTATACTGGAAATTCAAAAAAGAGAACATGACAATCCTATATGGACCGCTGCTTCTCCAGCAATTACTAAATGTTCTAAACGATAGGTTATTCAATCAGGTGAGAAATAGGATGTTGTGAATAAAGTGATTGGAATCAGGTTGGATTTCCTGAGAAAGCTCCCTCAAACCAAACCCCCCCCCCCCCCCCCAACCGAAAAAAAAAAAAAAAAATAGAAAGGTAATTCTAATATGAGTCATCATCATTTCATAACATAATTTATTATCAAATATCAACAATTCGATGGGACTACCTCCCTAACAATGTTTATAGTGTCCTCAACTTGTCTCCTATGAGCCATCACTAGATCTTCCTCCTCCTGTAATCACACCATTTTCTACATGTCAAATGTTGAACAGCTGACAGAAATAAAGGCATTAAGAAATTCTGAAAGTGCTCCTACCTTCAAAAGGGCATCCAGATCATCATCTGAATGCAAACATTTGGCATCAACATCAGGCACATTCTTCCTCTTCGTGTAGGAATCAACTCTCCTCACCCTATCCTCCAAAGGTGAAGCAGGGTATGCATCTGCCTTTCCTTTCTTCCAAGATGGTTTTTGTCCATATGCCTCCTCATGGTGATCATACTCCTCTGAAGCTGTGGAACCATTAGTCTGCTCCTTGAAATAACTAGCATACGAAGAAGTCACATTCCCCTCTTCTCTACCACTAGGGGCAAGGTCAGTGTTGTAAGACAAAGAGGTTGCTTTCTCCATTTGTCTGGACCAACCAAATCTATGGGCTTCATTAGCAATATCAACATTGTTACCCTCAGGACTGGAGAAAGCAGGTGGAGCAGAAGATAAGGGTGCAGCATTTGATTCTCTTAAATTGGTTGCTGATGAAAGATCCTTCTTGGTGCTCCCCTTTGAGAGGCTTTTCACCCTGGATAAAAGTAAACCTAAAAAGTTTAAATAAACGTACAATAAATGTTAAAATTGTGCACAGATGAGACAGATTACAATATCACCTGTCAGCATATCTCAATGTGTTCAGAGTGTGTTCACATGAACCAGAATTTGGAGAAATGCATGAAATCATAACAGTGCGGGAGTCTCCAACAAATGAATCCCTCAGTACTTCAGTCAATTTACTCCCTCTAAAAGGAATATGAGTTTGGTCATTATCAAGAGCTCTTATGCACTCTTTCAAGGCAAGCAAACTTTTGTTGATCTCAGCACCTTCTATTCTGCATTGTAAATTAAATTTCAATTTTAAAACAGCTGAGGCTACATTCTTTGCTTTTTAAATAACAAGAGAACCTGAATAGACCACTTTGTCAAATTGAAAATAAAAGAAAAGGCTACCTTGTTTGCTTATCATTATCAGTAGTATCTGCACCACGCTCACTGCCAGCAAGGTCAATGAAGGAAAGCTTGCCAGTTACTCGAGCAGGTTTTGATTCACTACCATCCACTGACCTCTTGATAGCAAGCTGAAGTATGGCATGAGATCGAGAGGATTCCTCATTCGCACCTGTTGTGCCTGTACTCCTAGTTGCATTTCCTTTTTCAATAAGCTCCCTGATGGTGTCAACATTTGACACTCTAAACTCTTGCAGACCAACAATGCAAACTTGCTGTTTACCATCCTCTCTCATGCAAAGCTTCCTAAGAGAAGTCAAGTTTGGAATCTATCATTTAAAAGAATCTGGAATAATGAGATTATTAAAAAAAAGAAAGACTCATGAGAGAAAAAAGATTTTGATGTACCTCCTATCATTTAGAAGATCAAAAAGCTTCCCTCCATATATCTCAAAGAAACTGACGAACAATTGAAAGCCTTGATTCCGAAATGTGTGGTGCATTAGTCTCAGAATATCTTGAGATGCCTTAAGAGGTAATGGTTGCATGGTGTATGTCTTTCCACTACCTACAAACCAGGAGGAGAATTAGTGAACTCAACCAAAAATTGCACTCCCACATAACGTATTCAAATCAATACTTCTGTGAAAACGTATCAGATGAAATGAATGTAATTAATGCATGAATTACAATAAATAGCTTACCTAACAACTTCAGAAAATCTAAATAAATATAAACAATATAAGCCATGTAAATCCAAGCTGGAAACTCAACTCAATTCATCTAAGCCTTTCCCAGCTACATGGGGTCGGCTAAATCCAAGCTGGAAACATATCTATTAAATGCCAAAGGCTAGGTAAAGCATGGTTATACGACAGTTAACAGAATAGTGCAAAAGCACCTGCAGAACATAATTCAGTTACACCTTTATGGTCAGATTAGTTGAGGTTATTCTACTGAAAAAGTGGCTTCCTTGCCTCGCTTAATGTGGAATGACTGGCACATTAAGTGAAAGTATTTATTTCTAGAACAGTATATGCACAACTCATCTGAAAGTACGGATGTCACAAAGATTATTGTCTCCATGCAGAAGCATTACAGGATGGGGGTAATAAAAATAGTGCTGCTTGCAGCCACACAACCCAAGGCAGGAAATGGGGATGCAGAACCACAAGAGAGGGGAAGAAGGGGTGATTATAAAACCAAAATCTTTTTCAAACCATCTCTAAACAATCTTCCTTCCATACACAAAAAAAGACTCATTTCAACTTAGAATGTCACAAAAGACTGGCAGACCTGGTCCCAATCCAGACCGTATCCAGATCCATAGTCCTGTTGGTTGGATACGGGTCCAAGGGTACACCCATGTTACTTCTTGGAAGGAGGTCTAGGTCTACTAAAAGTTTACCCAATCCAGATCTAAGCCAACTTGATCATAATTTACATTGGGATATGGGTTTGATATTATGAACCCACCCCAAGCCAGAATCCATAGCTTACCCTGCACACAATATAAAGTTTTCACTTATATCCCCCATGATTTTATAAAACATATCAATGGCACTTCAAAGCTATGCCATTGAAGAATAGTTTTGGGGCATGAAGGCAGTTGAGCTTTCCAAATAGAGGTGCCATTTGGGTCCTAGACCCAGATTCAACCCATTTCTTCAATGGGTAATCTTTGGGCTAAAATGTTGGCCTGAACCCCCAACAAGTCCTAGTCCAAGTCAGCAGGTACCAAGATCCAACAAACTTGATTGCACCCTTCTTCAATTGTATTTGACGGAAAAATCATGAAATTTTGATTTCTTTATGTGGTTTGCATGCCAAGGATGAGTTTGGATTTTTCACCTAAAATTCAGATGTTCTCCTTTTCATTGCTGTAAGCGTGCCCTTTCAAAGCTTACTAGTGAACAGATTGCTTACTCAATATCTGTTTGGATTTAAAATTTCTAGGAGCAAAAGTTAGACACGAACAGAAATTTAATCTAATTTAGTTTAATGAAGAAATTGTAATATAACTTTTTGAATCATTGAAAACTCAACAAATTCAAATTTAGCCTGAATGTATAACTTTCAAGACATTGTAATATAAACAAATGTTGCGCATAAGGATAAAAATTCATAAAACATTTTTTTGACATAAGTGGAGGGTCTGAACTGTACTTCATTCACAAGCGTGCAGTCCTGGATGCATGTTTCAACATGACTTCGAAGAGCAAAAGTACAGTTCAAGAATTCAGTAAAAATGCCAGGCTTGAGTTTGGTCTTGTATGTTTGTGGCAGTGGAGAGGCTCCAGAAGTCAAGTTCAGTGAAAGTGATCATGACATTTAAGGCTACTTTAACTCCTCCCACTCACTCCTCCTTAGAAAGGGATCATTTGGATTTATTTAAGTACAATTTATCATTAAATATTATCTAATGAAAATATCAACATCCAAAAGTTGCACTTCCTTTGCACAGAATCCTTCAAAACCAACAACAGAACACAAGTTTAGACATTTATACAAGCACACCATATAAATACGGTTAGCTTTTGTATGATAAATAGTTGATTAATTTTTTAAAAAACAAATAGATTGCAAATAGATTAAAAAATAAATTCAATTAGGCAAGACTTTTCTTCTTGGACTTAATCTGATTATGCATGAATCGTCTTTAAATAGTTTGCCCAACCAAGAGACATTCTTGATGGGAAACAAGGGCTTCAGACATTCTTGATGGGAAATCATCTTTAAATAGATTGCCTAACACGCTGAAACACTTGCCTGTTTGCCCATAGGCAAAACATGTTGCCTTTGTACGATGAAAGATAGCAGGGACAATTGGCTCCACAGTTTCACGGTATACCTATCAAACACAGAAATATCAAGAATGTTAGAGAGATTATTAGTTTCATGCCATGCACATCTTGTATTTTGATCTTGCACTCACTTCATCATTAGAAACATCCTCATTAAGCACAGCATCGAACACAAACTCATGCTTCTCAACATACTCTGTCAAGTCAACCTGAAAATGGCATAATATCAGAGGCTAGCAGGCATACTTCCACTTGATAATGCAGTTCTGCAAAACTTATTGTTACATAAATCATCTAATGAAATTTTGTATCATCTCCATGTGGCAAAAATATACAAAAAAAGACATAAATGAGGCATTTATGGGATGCATTCACACTTATTCCTAATGCTCTGTTTGGATGGAGAGAAAAGTAGAGAGGAAAGAAAATGGAAGAAGAGAAAATGGAGAGAAGAAAAAAGTGGAGAGAAAACATTTTCTCTCCTTATGTTTGAATGAGTGGAAGAAAAATAAAAGGAAAGAAAGTTGATAATTTACAATGACAATAATGCCCTTATTACAAATGCTTACATACTTTTTATTAATAGCCTAATATTTTTTCTTTGAGAGGGTCATATCGGAATGAAAAAAAAATGAAAGAGCACCCTTGAGTTTTCTCTCCAAATCTCTTCAATTTCGAAGAAAAAACTTTTAGATGGGCCCACCACTTTTTTTCCCCATTTTCTCTTTTCTTTAGTTTTTTCCTTCCATCCAAACAAGGTAAATTTTATTTTTCCTCATGTTTTTTCCTTAGTTTTCTTTGCTCCCTACTTTTCTCTCCATCCAAACACAGTGTAAATGTTTTGCCAAGTAGCGTTAAGGGTATTTAATTTAATGAAAGAAATATTAGGTCAAAAAGTTCAGTATAATGTTTCATTCTTAGTTATCAACTTGGAGTGGGAAGTATAACATTCTATCTTCTTTTGTTGTGACCATAAGATAAGAGAAATTGCTTTCCTTTAAGGTAGAACACCATACAAAAAGATGTTCCACAATTAAAATACCATTATATGATAGCAGTAAACAAAATCTCTTTCCACCAATAGCTAGTTTTAATGGCTACAAGTTGAGCAATTTTAGAACTGATATTCGTCATGATAAAGATAAAATGCATATTTCATTCATCAAAACATACAAAGTAAATGCAGTGGTAAGTAAAAGTATGTGACAAGTTGTAGATCACATAAAAGTTATGCAAAAGAAAAAGGATAGAAAAGGACAGATTTTAGGGCTTGTAACATGCAAATACAATGGAAAGATGGAACTAAATGATGTGTTTTTCTTCTTTAAAAACCTGAAATAAACAAGCGTTATAGAAATGAAAGAAAACTTGATGCTAAAGAGTGAGACTTGCATGTGCACATTATTGAGCATTATTTGCCACAAGCATGCTTGAGTCACAACCATACCATACTATTCATGAAATTTGCAAAGCAAGCACTTCCAATAAAAGGCTCAGAAAGAAAGGGAAAGATGAAGAAACATTATGCACCAATTTAAGAAGGCTTACAGTTCAACCATAGATTTGAAAGTCAATGTTAAATGCCTGGGTACAAGGAGTAACTTCTTGTGAAAAGCTCTTCCGTTCACAGCACACGATTTCACATCAAGCTTGATCAGTACTTTGATCAAGACAAGAATTTAAATATCAATTTATCAATAACCATATCTAAAATGAATGGGAATTTCCAGCTTGCACAGTGTTCCCAAATTTAGCACTACAGATTTCAAGAACAAATGCCATCATGATATATGTCCCCTTCTGAATGCATCATGTTTTGGTTTCCCCAAACATGAGCACTTGAAAAAAAGTAATATCCTTTCAGCATATTGTAAATTTAGTCCCTCCATCACCCTGAAACAAGATTTCTGAATTTTGTACTTCATGCTACATTAATTTTCAAATTCTCTGCAAATGATCAAGGTTAAGATTGTTCAGTGAAGAATTAAGAAATGAATTTCTGAAGCTATCAAGGGAAACATGCTAAGAAGCCTTCTACATCGATTTCTCACTAGATAACTGACAGTTTTTATCTGGCTGGGAAGGTAAATGCAGTATACCTTACAAACATTTGGCTTTCAAGAATGTTTCATCAATTTCAACATATTACGGACTTTGGGATTGGGATGTTTGGCTTTATCAGCTTTCATCCCTGGTTGTGAAGTTTCCTTTTCTAGCATAAACACTATGGGCTAGCATATGTGCTAGCATGTGGGAGCTATTCACTTGCATCTAAGAATTCAAACAGGGTCCAAGATATCTTGTCTTTTTTTTATCCTCATAGTTGAAATCGATTTGTTTCTGTCAACTAAAATGTATATATAATAAAGTTTGGTAAGCCCACATTTCACAATCTAACACAAAGTATCTGTGCTAATGATCATACTACTTGCATGGCTTGGTGACAAGAATGTAAATATTATTTAAGATAAATAAGGTAGTGAGCGTGCATTGACCCTACACTGGAAGCGCAATCTAATTATAAGACATGGTTTCAATTACTCAAGTATCCAAGATATTTTAAACAAGCAAGAATATCTCTTGGGGTTAAAAGAAGATGGAGATAAGCACCCAAAGGTTTTACAGCTAGAAAAGAAATAACAATAGAACAGTGTGAGAAACAGATGCTGTGAAGAAGAAACAGCAAATCACCTACTTGAAACTTACCTTGAGTTTAGTCTCATGAACAGTAAGAGAGTTTAAATTTTGCTCAATTGTGATGATATCTTCCTCTTTCTTTGCTATTTCCTTTTTGTTGAGTGGCCTTTTGCGCACCTGCATTATGACCATCACAGCATTTTTAAATTATTACAAAACTTCATTATGTGGTTAGTTTTTGAAAAATATGCTGACAGGAGCACGTGCATCCACAGAAGCACCCTTTCTTTGTTAAGATCAAAACATCAAACCTGTTGTTTCAGTTCAATTAAAAATTCAAATTTCTGCAAAGGCTCCATGTAAGAACCAAAAGTTAAGGTGGGCTACTTGCTAAATTATAGAACTTAGAAACCTTTGGGTCTTAAGATAATGTAACTATAAAGAACAATGTAACTAAGGAGCATCGCATGGTAGAAGGCCATACCACTACTTTGATCTTGGCTACAGAACCCGATTTCTCTTTATCAACTGGAAAACATTTCATGATATTGCTTTCTGGTACGACACGAGTCTTATTCATCTGTTTGCTTGTGGAAAAGCTCGGTTCCAAATTATCAAAACTTCTGCCTTGACCATAGCCAGAGGGTGCTGCACTCTCATACAACCCGGGAACTGGCATCTGCCAACAAATAAATCAGAGATGCCTGAAAATTTATGACAAAATACCAAAATTTCACGATCCCAAGATCACCTTCTGTTTAATAATTCTGAACCTGGATGTGAACTGACATATAAAACTACTGAATACTGAACCCTAATTATTCATAGGTTTTACAATAGCATATTTTCATATCATTGTATTAACAATTAGAAATTATAGGAATCAAGAATCTCTAACTCTTCCGGACGCCACCTTGGACTGCCAAGAACTAAGATTCTTGGAATCATATTAAATAGGAATCTTTCAGTGCAAGAAATGAACACCGCAAATCTTACTTCGGGGAGAAGCTCGGTGTCGAAGGAGTGGAGATCCAAGATCCCGGGACTGAGCTCGCTCGGAGACACATCATCCCCAATCTTTCGCTGGCTGGAAGATCGCGAGCTCAACGGCGGCGTCGAGGGCTCCGCGGAGATCAGGGACTCCCCACTCATGCCCTTCTGCATGCTCCACAGCATCCTCGAGTACTCCACCTACCACCACCAGCAACCACATAAAGATCAATCTTTAGAAAGAAAACGATCCGAAACGATCTGTTTGTGCTAGATCGTGATGGGTAGTGGGGATTCGGTTACCTGCTGTGCCGAAGAGAGGCTGGAGGACTGGAGGTGCTGAAGGCCGGCGGACTGGAGCCACTTGTTGCCCCCGCCGCCGACGCCGGAGGCGGTGGAGTCGAGGAGGAAATGGTCCGACGAGTACTGCCGCTGGTGCTGTTGGCCGGATCGCTGCATCTGCCTCCCTCCCACCACCGCCGTCAGGCCGTTCATTTTTCCGTTCTCCCCTCTCTCCCTCCCTTCCTTTTCACTCAAAAGAAACGATCAGAAGAGTCTTCTTTGATCCCTCTCCGCCTCCTCTTCCGATGGATCGCAGAGGTCGCAAGCGAGAAGGGGGAAAGGAGGAGACGAGAAGAGGAGAGAATCAGTCGCCGAGGTGGAAGGCCGACAACAAAAAAAATAGCAGAAGCGATGGCAATATCTAGAGCCAGCAGGGTTCCCATCGCCGCCCTCCGCGTTCGCAGGGAGCGTGAAAGAATACCCATAGGCGTCGACTGGTCGACGGGTCAGCGTGGCAACATCAGAAGGAACTGCGAACGCGTTAACCGGCGAATAATCGATAAAGAGGGGTGGATGTTAGTTTAATAATTAAATAACGTGGGAAGATTTGGATTTCAAAAGTTTGAAATGGTAGGCCGGGTGACAGGGCTCCGAACGAGTGAGATGTGGCAAATGGGACAGTTACACGTGGATGCAAAGGGTAAGGTGCGCGGATCGCGGAGTGGAAGCCGGTCGGGTATTCTTACCGGAAGGATGGGCGCAATAATATACACGTACGGATGGATGGGATGTCAACACAGGGGACGTGGACCGTTGGATATCTGCGGTGGGAACCACCGGGGTAGGAGACGAGTGAGGTGGCGTGCTCATTGCCAGGTAACAACTTATTTATCCTGGATTCCGTCTTATTGTCAAATTTTAAATTAAATTAAAAAATAGAAAAAATTATTATTTTTCTGAAATAGAAAAATTATCATTGATCGCTTACATTATATTTTATATAATATTATTAATATTTTAAAGAATAATATTATATATATATAAATATGATAAATTGATAATATAGTATTGAAATTTTGTATAATGATATTATATAATAATATAATAACAATATATATAACTTCGAAAGCAATAGCTTTATTATCAAGCATTCTGCTTTTGATACGAGCTCAAAACCTCAAAAAATTTTTTGATAAGAAAAATATCTTTGTACATCATTTTTGATGTAAAATAAATTATCAAACGTTATGACTCATCATGCATCAACCCGTTGAGGAATTTGCTAATGAGTTTCACATCATTGATGCGTAGGCTTATGCACGAATGAATCATCATGTCTATATAATTATCCTGCATCATGATGGCGTACAAAAACTTTTTCATTTGATGAGAGAAGCTTGTGATGGGACCATAAAAAACATGACTCCTTGACCCAATGTCTGATATAAACTACCGAGCAGAATCATCTTCTTGATGGGAAAAGAATCCATGTACGAGCAAATACTAGCAGACCGTAATACGCAGCGAATAATAAATAAAATACGCAAACCACACAATCACAGAAACACCAAGATTTACACAAAAATCCTCCAAGATAAAGGGAAAAAGGGCAAGTCAGAGAAGATCCACTATAGAATAATAAATATCCAAGTCTCAAAGTCCCTTGCTAGGACTTGAAAACAATCACAAGAGAATAATAGAGATATAAGGATTACGTCACCGAAGAATACGGTCTCCTGCGTTACCTCCTTATTTCTTCCCTTCTCTTCTTCTTCTTTTTTTCTTCTGCAGCACCTTCACGTGATTCCTGGAGTGAGTCATCCCAGTAGTCAAGCACCAAGCAGCAGCCCTTCCTTCTCTTTTCCTAGCAATCCATGCCCTAGAAGAAAGAGAAATACCCGCTACCTGCTCCACTTTTTTTTCAGACGGCTGCTCCTTTAAAAAAGAGAAAACCAAAATCCTAGCAGAAAAAGGAGTAGCGCTCCCTTTTGCCCTAATGGGCTAAACAAATTGGGCCATGGGCCCAACAACCTCCCCCTTCCCATAAGGGAGGCTGTCTCATGCTTTCTTAGTGTGAAATCATATCGACCAGTTGTCGGTATATCTCTTGCCTTTCTTTTGACAAGGTCTTTGTCAACATGTCTGCCCATTTTCATTTGTGTGAATTTCTGAAGCTGTAATTGCTTCTCTTCAAACACATTTCAAATCCAGTGGTATCTGACATCTATATGCTTTGACTTGGAATGAAAGTTGGGTTCTTACACAAGTGGATGGCGCTTTGGCTGTCACAATGTACACATAATTTTTCTATTTCAGCCCCAATTCATGTAAGAATTCTTTCATCCACAGCATCTTCTTACAGACCTCGATAGCAGCAATATATTCTACCTCTGTGTAGAGAGAGCTACACACCTTTACAATCTGGATTGCCATGATACAGCTCCCCCTGCAAAAGTAAGTATGAAACCTGATGTGGATTTTCTTGCATCAATATCTCTTATCATATCTACATCTGTGTAACCAATCAACATAGGTGGACCACCCCCAAAGCTTAAACAAACTTTGGAGCTTCCTTTGAGATATCTGAAGATCACTTCACTGTTGTCCAATGCTCTTTCCCTGGATTTGCAAGAAATCTTCTAACAACACCCACTGCATATGCGATGTCTGGCCTCGTACATACCATCGCGTACATCAAACTTCCGACTGCTGAAGCATAAGGAACCTTCTTCATTTTTCCTTCTCCTCATCACTTGAAGGACTCTGCTCTGAGCATAACCTGAAGTGACTGCAAGAGGAGAACCAACTAGCTTTGCATTGCTCATACTGAACCTATCCAATACCTTCTCAATGTACTTTTCCTATGACAACCATATTTTCTTGGTTTTTCACGAAAATCTGCATGCCCAGTATTTGCTTTGCCGATCCCATATCCTTCATTGCAAATGCTCAGCTCCTTCTTCAACCTGTCAATCATAGACATATCTTTCCCAAAAATAAGCATGTCATCAACATAAAGTAGGAGTATAACAAAATCCTTACTAAACCATTTGATATATACACAATGATCTGAAGCCATTCTTTTGTATCCATTTTCAGCCATAAATGAATCAAATTTCTTGTACCACTGCCTTGGAGCTTGCTTCAACCCATACAAGCTTTTTTTCAATCTGCAACAAGATTTTCTTTACCTTTGACTTGAAGCCTTCTAGTTGCTCCATATAGATTTTCTCCTCCAAATCACCATGAAAAAAGATGTCTTACATCTAACTGTTGGGATATGTACCCATAAAAATGAATTTATTATTTTACTGAATATTTAAGAAATTTTTTAATATTATACTTGCATGCATGTTATGATGCTTTATAATATCAAAAATTCTGGATTATTTAAATGTGATTTTAAATATTGTATATAATTGTTATATAGAGGATAATATTTAAAGTAAATAATCTAAAATTGTCCGTAATTATAAATTAAAGTTGCAATCGAGATCTTTAATTTAAAATTACTAGTGTGGTTCATTACATTCGAATGAAATCTTATCGGATTGTTGATAATGAGATTATCGGAATGAAAGCATTTATATAATTTGATTATATAGGACTGGAACACGATTAATTATGAATCTCTAATAAATTTATTGTTAAAATAGAGAATTCAAAATTAATCAATGATGGTTATATGTGAATCAATCTTAATTCTGAGTAATTAATAGACTCCTATTTATTGTATTATGTCAAATTCTTAGTATATTGAAAATATAATAACATAAGTAGCCGAGAATATTAATGTACAAGATGAAATCCATTCCTTCGTAAAAAAGTCAGGTTCCAAAAGTGTTGATTCGGACTTGAATAATAAGAGCGCTCAATTTATGATTGGATCATAAATATATTATTCATTATAGAATCAATTATACTTATGAATAAAGATGTGATTAAAGAGGTTAACGAAAATGCCTAGCCTTAATCATGAACCGTTTATGGAGGTTGATTTATACTATATCAATGGACGATTCAAATCCTTATGAATATAATTAATTTTATAATTTTAAGAGTACAATTCTAAATTTTTAGTGGAGTAATTTGGAATTAATAATTTTGATATTTTAATTAAGGTGTTAATTGAATGTCAAAATTATTGGAGCTTAGAATTACAATGTCCATAGTTCCTTGGACGGCTCCATTAAATTGTGTGAATTTATGATATGTTGGGTTGAGTTATTAATTTGAATTGGGAATTCTAAATTATTTTTATATAAAATTAATTGGATTAATTTCTATTATCGGTGTGTTAGGAACACGTAGGCATATTCCACGAGAAAAGTCTATGTGAAAATTATTTAGTTATTAGAGAAATAAATATGGGATCGTGAGAGAGCCTTTCTCTCTACCATAACTCCATGATAAATATATCTAACCAATTGTTGGATTGATATACGTTAAGTAATTCCAAGAGTTGGAAGTGATATTTAAATATTAATTAATTGATTAATTAATAAAAGAGGTTGATAGTTGTTATTCTCTAGAATATAAGATTCACGAGAGACAGAGAAGAACATGGAAGAACAATAATCAACCACAAAGAGTTCCTCCTTCAACTTCACTTTATCTCATGAGTTGAGAATACAAAGTGAATTAAACTCAGTTGTGTAATCTCAACCAAATCAAAAGGAACGCCACTCGTTCGTGTTCATCATAATCTGGAGAACGTTTGGAAAGATCCGCGGTGATCAAAAGGATTTGGTGATTCCAAGGTAAGTGGTGGGTAAATTCTTAATCTCTTATTGTTCTTGTTATTAAATTAATACGGGTATAGATCGCGCTAACTCAATTTTTAAGATATGTGATTTGATCATTATCTTGTTTCCGCTAAGATATGTGATTTGATCCTTATCTCGCTTCCGCAAACATCTCAAAATCGTATTGAGATAACCATCAATTGGTATCAGAGCAGGTTATACCCCTATTAATTTAATAATAGATTATATGATAATTGGGTAGGCACTTATGCATAATATGCTTTTAATATTTTCATGATGATGAATGTTGTGTGAATGGATTGGCATTATTTTTCGATTCCATGGAATAAGCTATGTAACTTTCTTTTGATTAGATCAATTGAATATAGGATTCTTTTTATTGATGAAGAAAGGTTCTTCATGGTTTTGAGAAAAGTTCTCAATTAGAATTTTTTATACTACTAAAAAGTCCTATTTTGTTTTATTGAGATTTTTTTAAAGGCTGTCCGAAGAGATAAGAGATTTTGAGTGGGGAATCTTTCCTTGGCTTTGAGCCTCATCGTTTCCCAAAAATTCGAAGAACCTCACCGTTTCCTAGTGATTTAAAGAGCCTCACCGTTTCAATGAAGAGTCACGCAAGTAAGTTTTTCATTCGCTTCTTATTGAGTTTTTATTATGTTGATAATAATTACATTTACTTTCATGTATAAAAGTTTTTCCGTTTCGGCTTTTTATGGAATGTTTTGTTATGTCGATAATAATTACAATTCATGTATTATATGCCATATTAGATAGAAAAGTGTCTACCTATTTAATATATGTCACGCATTATTATTATTTTTTTTAAAAAGTTTTTAGTAAATTATATTTAATGCACTTTGCAATAAATTTAATGAGATTAAATTTGTAAATTAATTGAGCAATTGGATTTGCAAAATTAATGTGCCAAATGTGATGTTTTAAATTTAAATGTTATATTTAAATTATCACATTTAGCTTATTTTATAATTTTAAAGTGTTTAATATTATAAAATCTTAGTGATTTAAATTGTTTAAATTAACTAAGAGTTTATGAAACAAAAGTTGTTTTATAAATAAAATACACTTTTGCAAAATAATGAGTGGGAGGGGTAATATGACAATATAAACCCTTGGTCTCCATCGTTAGTACAACATGAGTTATTAGTAGCGCCTCGTGATGCTTTGATTTCGTCCTCCTACAGAGGTGTCTACTAATGGCAATACCAAGGTTGTCTTCCATGCGATAGGACTTTTAAGATATATTTTAGAATTGACCTACCCTATGGCGGCAATTTCTAAGTTAAGTCTCAAAAGGTTTGATACGATGGGTCACACTCATGAAGAAATAATTAAATTAGTTAATTACTTTCTTGACCAAAATTAAGAAAATTAATGAGTATTAGAAATATGAGATATTTCGGGAGATACTTATTAATTGAGAAGATCTCATTTTAATTAGCAACTATTTGACCTACCCTACGGCGGCACTTAGTTGTGGAGATTAAAATTCCTTAGGCCTTTAAAGTAAACATGTTTTTGTGTATTTTAACATGTGCTTTTATGCATTTATTTACTTTGCCTTAAATTGTGTAATGATATTTATGTAATTATTTATTAAATTTTTCTTATTTTTCAGCAAATATGTCAAACCCGATTTTCTCACTTCTCGCCTCTCAAGTATTAACTGGTAAAAATTTTGTTAAGTGAAAAGCAACATGAATATCCTTCTCATTAATAAAAACTACCACTATGTCCTTAAGGAGGATTGTCCTCAGTGCCTCCAAGTGCCTCCAAGGTTGTTACTGATGAGTACAACTGTTGGTTGTTGCAAACAATAAAGCCCGTGCTACTTGTTAGCAGCAATGAATGAGGTGCTTAGAACTAAGCACGAGGCTTTGAAACTGCAAGAGAGATTATGGAATCTCTACAGCAGATGTTTGGATGCCCATCTGATCAGGCTCGCTACGAAGCTGTAAAAGCCATTATGAATGGCAAAATGGAGAATGGTTCTTTTGTTCGTGAGCACATCCTCAAAATGGTCAATCATTTCAATGAGGCTGAGATCAATGGAGCTAAAATTGATGAAAAGACTCAGGTTGGCATGATCCTGGAGACACTATCTCCCGCTTTTCTCCAATTCAGGACTAATTACATTATGAATCATAAAAAGTGTAATCTGACTGAACTCCTGAATGAGCTGCAAATATATGAGACTCTTATAGATGATAAGGGTGGTAAGGCAATTGTTGCTGAAGCCAACGCAGCTGAGGCAAAGCCTTCTTCTTCGAAGAAAAAGAAGAATTATGTGGGAAAGAAAAAGGATAACAAGAAGAAGATCCAGAAGAAGAAAGGAAAGGCTGCTGCTCAGCCTAAACCTAAAGGAAAGTGTTTCCACTGTCATCAAGATGGCCATTGGAAAAGGAACTGTAAAAAGTACCTTGATGAGCTGAAACAAAAAAAGAAACAAGGTAAATTAGATTTACTAGTCATGGAAACATGCTTAGTTGAGAATGATTTCTCAAGCTGGATTATTGATTCAGGAGCATCTAACCATGTCTGTATTTCTTTGCAGATGCTTGAGTCTGCCCGGATCTTCAAGTGGAGATTTTACGATGAGAGTAGGCAGTGGAGAAAAGGTGTCAGCGACAGCAGTAGGGATAGTTCGACTATCGTTGCTGATAATAAATATTTGCTTTTGGACAATGTTTATTATATTTGGATTTCAAACGGAATTTGATTTTGGTGTCAAAGTTGCATGAACAATTTATTTCTGTTTCCTTTAGTATTGACTCTGTTTCAATTTATAAGAATGAAATAAATATTTATTCTGGGTATGTTGAAAATGGTTTATATTTTGTTAAACCAAATTCCAACAACTTGCTTCAAACCGAAATGTTTAAAGTCACTGAACCAACTCCTAAAAGAAGAAAAGTTGCGAATAATGATAATGACACGTATTTATGGCATTTGAGGCTTGGTCATATTAATATAGACAGAATAGAAAGACTAGTGAAGGATGGTCCTTTAAGAGAGCTAAGGGTTGGCACTCTACCAGTTTGTGAATCCTGTCTAGAAGGCAAAATGACCAAAAGACCTTTTTCAGCAAAAGGTGAAAGAGCAAAAGCACCTTTAGAGATCATACATACTGATGTATGTGGCCTTTGAATGTCAAAGCTAGAGGGGGCTATGAATATTTCATCACATTATTGATGATTATTCTAGATATGGATATGCATATCTGTGCAAAGAAAATCCGAGGCCTTTGAAAAGTTCAAAGAATTCCATGCTGAAGTAGAAAAATAACTCAGTAAATCAATCAAAACTCTTCGATCTGATCGAGGAGGAGAGTACTTGGATTATGAATTTCAGGACCACTTGATTGAGAATGGAATATTATCACAGCTCACACCTGCGACACCACAGCAAAATGGTGTAGCTGAAAGAAGGAATCACACTTTGCTTGATATGATAAGATCAATGTTAAGGTATTCTTCTTTGCCTAACTCATTTTGGGGATATGCATTACAAACAGCTGTATACATTCTAAACTTAGTTCCATCTAAGTCAATCCCTAAGACTCCCTTAGAGTTATGGAATGGTCGCAAGCCTAGTTTGAGACATCCGCATATGGGGATGTCCAGCCCATGTGCTGAAGGGAAAGACTGGGAAGTTGGAACCTCGTTCAGAAGTATGCATGTTTGTTGGGTACCCTAATGAATGAGAGGAGGACTTTATAATGCTCAAGATAACAAAGTTTTGTATCGACAAATGCAACGTTTCTCGAGTACAATTATATGACAGAATTCAAACCTAGAAGTAAAGTAGTTCTGGAAGAGTTGCTAGCTGATGAGATCAGCCTCACACCAACAAAAGTTATTGAACGATAAAAAGTTGAGACCACTACTCAAGATCAAATACCACCGCCACCACGACGTAGTGGAGGGAAATAAGATTACCCATCCGCTATGGTCAGAACGGAGAAGCACAAGTTGCAGTCATCGATGGCAGTGATGATGATCCATTGACATACAAGATGGCAATGGAGGATGTTGATCAAGAGAAATGGCAGGAAGCCATGAAACTCGAAATGGAATCAATGTATTCTAATTCAGTCTGGAAGCTTGTAGATCTACCAGAAGGCGTAAAGCCTATTGGATGCAAATGGATCTATCAGAGAAAAAGAGGAGCCGATGGAAAAGTAGAGACTTTCAAGGCTAGGTTAGTGGCAAAGGTTTTACCCAAAAGGAAGGAGTAGACTATGAGGATACTTTTTCGCCAGTAGCCATGCTAAAATCCATTCGGATTCTCTTGTCCATTGCTGCTCATTATGATTATGAGATATGACAAATGGATGTCAAGATAACATTTTTGAACGGCCATCTTGAAGAGACTATTCATATGGTCCAACCAAGGGTTTTGTGGTTAAAGGCCAAGAGCAGAAAGTCTGCAAATTGCAAAGGTCCATTTATGGGCTTAAGCAAGCTTCTAGATCTTGGAACATCAGATTTAATGAAGCCATAAAATGTTATGGTTTTGAACAAATTTAGGTGAACCTTGTGTCTATAAGCAAAAGGAAGGAAATAAAGTGGTCTTCTTAGTTCTTTATGTGGATGACATTTTACTCATTGGGAATGATGTAGGATCTCTGTCCAAAATAAAGAACTGGCTAGCCAGCCAATTCCAAATGAAGGATTTGGGAGAAGCAAGCTACATTCTTGGCATCCAAATTATACGGGATCGCAAGAATAGGCTTTTGGCGTTGTCTCAGGCATCGTATATTGACAAGGTGCTTGTCAGATTTGCGATGCAAAACTCTAAGAAAGGTAATTTACCTACTTGACATGGAGTTCATCTTTCTAAAGAGCAGTGTCCTAAAACATCGCAAGAGGAGGAAGATATGAGACAGATTCCCTATGCTTCGGCAGTTGGTAGTTTGATGTATGCAATGTTGTGTACAAGACCCGACATCTGCTTTGCAGTGAGAGTGGTTAGTCGATACCAGTCAAACCTAGGATTGGATCACTGGGTTGCAGTCAAGCATATTCTCAAATATCTGAGGCGTATGAGAAACTATATGCTGGTATATTCCAGTAGGGATTTGATTCGTGTTGGATATACAGATTCTGATTTTCAATCAGATAGAGACTCTAGGAAGTCCACTTCTATAGCGGCTTGTGAAGCAACTAAGGAGGCAGTTTGGCTTCGGGAATTCTTGAAAGATCTAGAAGTTGTTCCAGATATGCATGAACCAGTTAGACTCTACTGTAACAATAGTGGCGCAGTAGCCAATGCCAAGGAACCCAGAAACCACCGTAGAGGAAAGCATATAGAGAGAAAATTTTACCTTATAAGAGAGATTGTTAGTAGAGGAGACGTTTCAATTGAGAATATCGCATATGCGATCAATATAGCTGATCCGTTTACTAAGACATTACCGGCTCGAGGTTTTGAGCTACATCTTGATGGGATGGGACTTAGAGACATGTCGCATTTGCTTTAGGGCAAGTGGGAGATTGTTAGGATATGTGCCCATAAACAAATGATATTTATTATTTTGCTGAATATTTGAGAAATTTTTTAATATTATACTTGCATGCATGTTATGATGCTTTATAAATATCAAAAATCCCTGGATTATTTAAATGTGACTTTAAATATTGTATATAAGTGTTATATACAGAGGATAATATTTAAAGTAAAATAATCTAAAATTATCTGTAATTATAAATTAAAGTTGCAATCGGGATCTTTAATTTAAAATTACTAGTGCGGTTCATTACATTATGAATGAAACGATCTTATCCAGATTGTTGATAATGAGATTATCGGAATGAAAGCACTTTATATAATTTGATTATATAGGACTGGAACACGATTAATTATGAATCTCTAATAAATTCCGTTGTTAAAATAGAGAATTCAAAATTAATCAATGATGATCATATGTGAATCAATCTTAATTCTAAGTAATTAATAGACTCCTATTTATTGTATTATATTTTTTGACTTACTGAGTAATGACATAGAAACATAGTGTCAAATTCTTGGTATATTAGAAATATAATAATATAAGTAGCTAGAAATATTAATGTACAAGATGAAATCCATTCCTTCGTAAAGAAGTCAATGGACGGTTCCCATAAGTATTGATTCGGGACTTGAATAATAAGAGCGCTCAATTTATGATTGGATCATAAATATATTAGTCATTATAGAATCAATGGTACTTATGGATAAAGATATGATTAAAGAGGTTAACGGAAAATGCCTAGCTTTAATCATGAACCGTTTATGGAGGATTGATTTATATGCAGTGACTATATCAATGAACGATTCAAATCCTTATGAATATAATTAATTTTATAATTTTAAGAGTGTAATTTTAATTTTTAGTCGAGTAATTTAGAATTAATAATTTTGATATTTTAATTAAGATGTTAATTGAATGTAAAAATTATTGGAGCTTATAATGTTCATAGTTCCTTTGGACGGCTCCATTAAATTATGTGAACTTTATGATATGTTGGGTTGAGTTATTAATTTGGAATTAAGAATTTTAAATTATTTTTTATATAAAAATTAATTGGATTAATTTCTATTATACGGTGTGCTAGGGAACACATCGTAGGCATATTCCATGAGAAAAGTCTATGTGGAAATTATTTAGTTATTGGAGAAATAAATATGGGATCGTGAGAAAGCCTTTCTCTCTACCGTAATGTCCCATGATAAATATATCTAACCAACAATTGGTTGTTGGATTGATATACGTTGAAGTAATTCCAAGAGTTGAAAGTGATATTTAAATATTAATTAATTAATTAATTAATAAAGAGGTTGATAGTTGTTATTCTCTGAGAATATAAGATTCACGAGAGACAGAGAAGAACATGGGAGAACAATAATCAACCACAAAGAGTTCCTCCTTCAACTTCACTTTATCTCATGAGTTGAGAATATAAAGTGAATTAAACTCAGTTGTGTAATCTCAACCCAAATCAAAAGGAACGCCCACTCGTTCGTGTTCATCATAATCTGAAGAACGTTTGGAAAGATCCGCGGTGATCAAAAGGATTTGGTGATTCCAAGGTAAGTGGTAGGTAAATTCTTAATCTCCTTATTGTTCTTGTTATTAAATTAATACGGGTATAGATCGCGCTAACTCAATTTTTAAGATATGTGATTTGATCATTATCTTGTTTCCGCTAAGATATGTGATTTGATCCTTATCTCGCTTCCGCAAACATTTCAAAGTCGTATTGAGATAGCCATCACTAACTGCTCAACCTCTAAGTCTAGACTAGCAGCAATACCTAGAGCAACACAAATTGAAGACATTTTAACAACAGGAGAAAAAATCTCTTCAAAGTCAATACCTTTCTTTTGACCATAGCCTTTCACAACCAATTTGGCCTTATACTTTGGTTGAGAACAATACTGTTGAGTTTTAACCTGAACCCACTTGTTCCTTAAAGCCTTCCTTCCTTTTGGTAGTTCCACTAAATCATATATGTGATTCTTCTGTAAGGCATCCATTTCTTCCTGCATACCTACTAACCACTCTTTTTTCTGCTCACTTTCAACTGCCTCCGGATAACAATCTAGTTCACCTGCATTAGTAAGCATTATATATTCATCTGTAGAATACTTTTTGAAAGGTTGACGTTGTCTGGTAGATCTTCTTAGCTGAGGCTCTGTAGGAGGTTGCTCCTGATCTCCTTCCTGCTCAATATGTCCTACAGGTGAGTTAACATCTGCTCATGCACTATTTTCTTGCACATCTTCCCCATCACCCTGATATACTGGAGGAGTAACTGGATCTCAGTCTGTTAATCCTCCTGCAGAAGACTTGACTAGCACCTCCTTCTTGAAGTCTTAAAGGGTTTGATCTTAAAAAATACCACATCTCTGCTTCTGAATACCTTCTGCTTTTCTGGATCCCAAAGTCTATAACCAAACTCATCATGTGAGTAACCAAGTAAAGCATATTCTTTTGTCTTACCATCCAGCTTGGACCTCTCAATGTCTAGAACATGTGCAAATGCATGACAACCAAACACTCTCAAGTGCTTATAAGAGACATCTTTTCTTGACCATACACGCACTGCAACATCACCATCTAGAGCTGTACATGGTGACAAGTTTATTACATCAACTGTTATCTTCAATGCCTTATTCCAAAATCTTTTAGATAACTTGGACTGTGAAAGCATACATCTGATCTTTTCCATGATTGTGTGGTTCATCCTCTCTGCAATTGCATTATGCTGAGGAGTACCAGGAACTGTCATCTCATGCTAAATGTCATATGACCTGCAATAATTATCAAATAATCCTGTGTACTCACCACTATTATCTGACCTTATGCATTTCAATTTCTTTCATGTCTCTCTTTCAACTCTAGCATGAAACTCTTTGAAGATATTAATAACTCGATCTTTGGTCTTCAAACCATAGACCCAAACTTTTCTGAAAAAATCATCTATAAAAGTGACAAAATAAAGTGCACCACTGATACCTGGAACATTAACTGATCCACCAAGAGTTTTTGTCCTTATAGGACCACAAACATCTGTATAGACACGATTCAAAGCATGCATTTTTCTAGACAAAGCAGGACTAGCAAAAGAAACTCTATGTTGCTTGCCAACCAAACAATCAACACATGGGTTCAGATGTACACCTTTGAAGTCTGGTAGAACTTTTCCTTGGAAAGAACTTGCAGCCCCTTCTCACTCATGTATCCCAGTCGTTTATGCCACGACTCCATGCTGAAGTCTTTCTCTGTAGCATTCAACTGTTCACCATAAGCTTTAGCCTGCAACCTATACAAAGTGTGACATTTCTTCCCACTAGCTACAACAAGTGAACCTTTACTGATCTTTCATTGCCCTTTATGAAATCTACTATCAAAGTCTTCATCATCAAGTCTTCCAACTGAGATTAAATTTAGCCTCAAGTCAGCCACAGGCCTTACATCCTTGAGCACCAACTTACAACCAAGATTGGTCTTCATGTGGATGTCACCCATGCCAATGATGTTTGATGTGCCTTGATTTCCCATCTTGACAACACTAAAATTTCCAGTCCTATAGGTAGAAAAAAACTCCTTCCGTGGTGTAGCATGATAAGAAGCACCTGTGTCAATCACCCACTCATGATTCTGATACTCACATGAAAAGATACCATCAGAAGTAGACAAAATTAAATAATCATCACACTGCACTGTAGCTATGATATTCTCCTTTGACTCTTTATCCTCCACTTCTTTTTCCTTTTTCTTACTCTTCTTAGGCTTCTTACACTAATTCTTGTAGTGCCCTTTCTCACCACAGTTATAGCAAGTAATATCTTTTCTTGACCGTGATTTGCTACTACCCTTGTATGAATTATCTCTATTTCTAGACTTTGACCGTCCTCTATTCTATGAGACAAGTGCATGTGAATCAATCTGAGAAGTTGCTGAATTCTTCCTCCTCAACTCCTCATTCAACAAACTGTTTGTTACTTAACTCATGGTGACAACACCGTTTGGTGCAAATTACTAAGGGAAACCACCAGTGTCCCCAACTTTCTGGCAATGAACTGAGAAGTAACAATGCCTGCAACTCATCATCAAAAGATATTTTTATAGAGGATAACTGGTTATGAATACTCTGCATTTCATTCAAATGCTCAGCAATAGAAGCACCCTCTTTATATTTCATATTCACTAGTTTTCTGATCAAGAAAGCCTTGTTGCCATCTCTTTTTCTCTCATAGAGACTTTCTAACTTTTTTCAAAGAGAGTTTGCAGAAGTCTCAGTGGAAACATAGTGAAAGACACTATCATCCAACCACTGCTGAATAAAACCGACTACTTTTCGATCTAACATGATCCAAGCATCATCTGTCATTGTAACGGGCTTTGCTTTGACCCCTTCCAAAGGTTCATATAGATCCTTGCAATACAAGAGATCCTCCATTCTCGGTTTCCATATCATCCAATTGTTTCCATTCAAACTGATCATGCGGGAGACATTACCGGCCTCCATGCTCGCACACAAAAATTCACAGGCTCTGATACCAGTTGATGGTAAAGAATCCGTGTACGAGCAAATACTAGCAGACCGTAATACACAGCGGAATAATAAATAAAATGCGCTAACAATACAATCACGGAAAACACCAAGATTTACATAGAAAATCCCTCCAAGATAAAGGAAAAAAACCATGGGCAAGCCAGAGAAAAAGATCCACTATAGAATAATAAATATCCAAGTCTCAAAGTCCCTTGCCAGGACTTGAGAAACAATCACAAGAGAATAATAGGGATATAAGGATTACGTCATCGAAGAATACGGTATCCTGCGTTACCTTCTTATTTTCTTCCCTTCTCTTCTTTTTCTTCTCTTGTTTTTCTTCTGCAGCACCTTCACGTGATTCCTGAAATGGAAGTCCTCCCACGTAGTCAAACACCAAATAACAGCCCTTCCTTCTCTTTCCTAGCAGTCCACGGTCAAACACCAAACAACAACCCTTCCTTCTCTTTTCCTAGCAATCCACGTTCATAGAAGAAAGAGAAATATCCGTTACCTGCTCCACCTTTTTTTCAGACGGCTGCTCCTTTAAAAAGGAGAAAACTAAAATCCTAGCAAAAAAAAAAGTAGCGCTCCCTTTTATCCTAATGGGCTAAACAAATTGGAAGCCCAACACTTCTATCCAAACCTTTGATGCATTCAGATGTTAACAGTATATTTTTAAAGACCCTTCTTCTGCACTCCTTAATTCAATAGTATATTTTAAAGTAGCAGCTGCTTGATTTCGTCCCAATCCTGCATCAAAGTTAATTTTAATATGACATTGCTAAGGCAGGCACCGGTAAAAAGAGAGCAGATTGAAAAGATTAAAAGATTAGCGGTATAGCTGTTCCACAGCTACCATCAGAGCCCAATAAGAAGAGTATTAGTCCACATGGAATCCGCAAAGCAATGAAAGTTTCTAGCAGACAACAAATTTTGCCAAAAAATAAAAGGTAATGGACATCGTATCAACGAATTCACCCCAAATCACCTCTGAATGACAAAAAGATAGCATCACAGCTAGGATTGAAAACGGATCAAATACGGATCAGATAGTAGTATATCCATATTTTTATTTATATTTTTTAACGGATACGAATATGGATACGAATATTAAACCGATATTAAAATT
Organism: Calamus simplicifolius; assembly: GCA_900491605.1. Taxonomy (NCBI): domain Eukaryota; kingdom Viridiplantae; phylum Streptophyta; class Magnoliopsida; order Arecales; family Arecaceae; genus Calamus; species Calamus simplicifolius. The sequence continues at coordinate 2,772,145 of UESW01003919.1, read as the reverse complement.
CATGTCTATATTTATTCTAAACGGATATGGATATCAAGCATATCCATATTTGTTATATACGGATACGGATACGAATAGGATATCAAGCATATCCATATTTGTTATATATGGATACGGATACGAATTCGATATCAAGCATATCCATATTTGTTATATACGGATACAGATACGAATTCGATATCAAGCATATCCATATTTGTTATATATAGATACGAATATGAATCGGATATCAAGCATATCCATTTTACTAGGAAGAAATGGCCTTTACGGCAAAAGGCATGAATATTTCTAGCAGTTGTCCCTTGATCAAGGCTTGGTCTAAAGGTAATGTTTAAAGGACTGATAGATTCTGATTATAATAAGAAAATCCATGATCACACAAGTTAATTAGAATTTCATCACCGAAAAAAAAAAATGTTAATACACTCAAGCAATCATTTTTCAGATTCCACGTTTATGCCCTATGAAATGAGACAACTCTAAAGATGACTTTAGAAAGTAAACCTACCCATACTAGGACCTGACAATATTAGACTAAGTCTCTAATTCAATACAAAAAATGCAAAGAAATATAAAATACATAATTTATATGCAAAAAACTTATTTAAAACATGTTAAGATTCAACCATATAATATAGCAAATTAATGGCAATGAAACCCATAAATTATATATTTAAAAAAAGGGCCTAATTTAAACTTAAAATGCATCAATTATAAGTTATTTTGTATTCATTTGCATTCCGTTAATTTATTATTTAATTATTCATATAATTTCTTAAATAATGATGTATATACATTATTATTATTATTATTATTATTATTATTTTTTTTTTAAAATTTTTTTTTTTATATTTTGAATTAGTGATTTTTTTTTTGCAATAACAAATTATGCAGAATTTAAGCTCAAAAGTCATTATATTTAATGTTTTATTTGCATAATAAAATAAATAAAATTTTATTGTGTAAAAAATAATAATGCAAAATACCTTTTGTACGTTATAAAGCTCAGGAATTAAAGTGACGCAACTTTTTAATCTGTACCATTAAATAAGGAAGATGCCGTTTGATTTTATCCCGCATGATAGCATGCGTAACATTTAGGTAACAAATAAATTTAAAACTCATTATCAAAACCTATTAACCCAATATCTAATAATTCTAGAAAAAATAATCTTCTTCTTCCCCTCTCTTTTGCTGCCCACTGCAGCCTCCTCGGTCCAACCCTCTCCTTTTTTCGTCCCTCACCCGTGACCTCCTCCCTCCCCCCTCCTCCATCCCTCCTATTTAATTCATGTGTTCATGCTAACAGAAGAGCGGATCCAATACGCCAAGACCTCAATTATTCTTTTTCAATCGAGAAGAGAAAGCCGTTGTCAAAGTATTAAAAAAACTTTGAAAGGCTTTTGGCCATGGGACACAAAGCGAAAGGCTCATCTACATAACAGTTGAATAAGCCAATGCTAGCCTAGCCCACTGTTAGTTATCAAAAGAAGCAAACCGAAAAGAGATATGAGATATTTTTTTACGCTTTTGATTTGTTTTAAGCTGCTAAACCAATCGCTTCATCGGAGACCAACCGAAGGAAAGGAAGGAGGAGGAGGGAGGGAGGAACATGCAAGGAAAGGGGCTAACGGAAGAGAGACGGAGGAGAGGGTGAGGAAGGAGAATGCATGAGAAGAGGGGGAGGGTGAGGGAAGGAGAATGCATGAGAAGAGGGGGTAACAAAGGAGGAGGGACGAAGGCGGAAGAGAGGAGAACGTGCAAGGGAGGGGGGGAGGGTGGAAAGGAGAACGCGAGGGAAGAATGGGTAATGGAGGAGGGGAGGAAGGAGGACGTATAGGATGAGGGGTGTGGGAGGGATTGGAGGATGCTACATGGAGGGATGGGGGAGATAGAGGAGGCCGCAGGTGAGGAGATGAACAAAAGGGCCGCAGCGGATTGCGGGGGTTCCCATTGAATGCCACGTGTGTGAAGAAAGAGGGTTGATTTTTTTTTAAGATTATTGAATATTGAATTAATAAGTTAATGGATTAATAATAGATTTTAAATTTAATTTTGCTACTTATATGTCACATGGGACAAAATCAAACGACGTCTCTCTTGTTTAATAGCAGAGATCAAAGTAAAATAAAAAGAAAATTCATAATCACTTTTGCAACTTTTTAAAGTTCAGAGATCAAAATGGCATAACATTATAGTTTAGCTTTTTTTTTTTTAAAGAAAAAAAAGGTCATTTGCAATGTAGGCCTAAGGATGCGCTGGTATGAAAAAGTGCTTTAGTACATGTAAAAGAAAGAAAAAAAAAGGTAAAAGTAACTAAAATTTATATACTGAGAGATGATAAAAAAAAATTTATATCTTATAAAAAATATATATAACTCTAAATCAAGCACAATATAGTTAACCTCAACTAATTTGGGACGTAGATTGTTGTTATTGTAATTGTTATCTGAAATAAAAATATCAGCGTTTATAACACATACATAAATATACTTCATAAATGCAGAGACAAAGGATCGACATGCAGTATATGCTGGTTGTATAGGGAGCTGCAAGATGATAAAACGTAAAGTTAGCCAGCTATAGAAATGCATAGATGCTAGATGAAAGATAAGAACTATGATAGTTGTACTCTAGCAAAACATTAAAGATTAGAATCTCTGTCCTGCATAGCCTGATGGACTTTCCAATATGTCCCCCAAGCAAACCATTTTATGTCTAAGGATATTCATAACTTCACTCTGCTAGCGTCAACATTTCTCTAGTCAGTTTTAGATAAGACAGACATAATGGCGGGCATAAGTGAGTGCACAAAAGGACTGGACATAAAGTGCTAACTGTGTAGGGTCTAAAAGTAAAATGACAGTCAAACAGAGGACCAAGTGTTAGGTTGCCCTGAGTTGCAGCTCCACAGAGATTGCTTGTTGATAAAAGAACAGAACTTACACAAGACGTCACTAGCAATATTCCAACTAAACTTCAAGGAAGCATGAGTTCTGCACCAATTAAAGATCAGATGGTGGATATGTAGCAGGAATTTAAGGTATTGACAAAAGAGCAGCTTCCATATGTCCTACCGTTCAGGGAAGCTGGGGGCAAGAAAAGGAAACTGAAAAAAATATAGCTGGGTGCTGTGATGAAGGATTGGCCAGAAAGGGAAACAAAAGGAAAAGACAAGCAGATGCAGCCCTTCCTTGTAATGAATTGAAAATGGATTAGTACAATCGATCCAAACTGTTCTAACAATGGTTGTTGGCAACCATTACAGCTTATTTTAGCAAGGGTTGTTAAAATAATATTATATTGCTATATATGCCCAGCTTATGGGCTTCCACCAAGACCAAGCTTAATTAAGCTTTAAAATTACGAACTCCAAGAATCTGAGACCCAGAATCCAGCCTACTTGAAAAGGCACTCTTTTATATGATTGTAACAAAAAAAAAAAAAAATCAAAGTGTGGTATGAAGCTTGCTTGGACTTGCTGAGTAATTGAACCAAGATATCCAGTCACCAGAACTAGACCTTGCAAATTATTTGGGAGCACTAGTCTTTGTTGGGCCTGCCCGCTCCAACATGACATCATAAAGCTGCTTTCCGTTCTAAAGAAGCAAAATAGAAGGTTAAAGGTCAGCATGTGGAAACTTAGAGAAGGAGAAGAAACACATCTATCTTACTTCTCAAATCAAGCTACTTACAAAAATTACTGGAAAAAAGTGAACTTGTCCTTCCGGTTTTGTCTGTCTCTCTTTAAAATACACCAAGACTGGAAACTGCGGCCACCAAAGCTCCCAGTTGACAAATGTTGAATACCTGTGGAAAATATATTAGTGGTATGCATTGAAACCACCACCAATTGAAATAAGTGAAATAGTGCGCTCACTTCCAGCGGTTCTTGCCCCCAACAAAAACATTTTCCCCTGACTCCTGAAGTTGATCCCCAACTTTTACCTCCTAGAATCAAATATCCATCCAAACAGTTAAAAGAGTTAATTTGAGAAAAATAAGTATGATTCTAATGGTTGTACAAATCGAGAATTTAACAAGATTGCTCTTTGAAGATGAATATATGATTTTTCCATCACATCTGTCAAAATCAAGTTAAGCTATCTTTGGATAATGAGTCCAAACAATGAATTTTAGATGTTTCTTCTCCTTGCAACAGCCAAAATGCACTTCGAATGACAAAGATCAAAATCCAAGTACCCTAGGAAGTTTTTGTGCATTGATGGTCTCTATGAGTTCAAGGTTAAACCCTATCAGCGTATACAGGAATACTGATGCAAAAGGCAACATCAGATGCAAAGCATCCTTTCTAAGCCATAATTAGCTTCCAACCTATGTGTACCAGCAAGGGCACAAGCACATGTCTTGCTATTTTAACTTACCAAGGTTTGAGTATTGTAGGGAAATTTCACTCTTTTGTAAACTCTAGGAGCTACCAAAGCGTATCATTCATACAATCAGTTCCTTTGTATATCAAAAAGTTCTGCAATTAGGCCTGGTCAACTAAATTACTTGGACATTTCTGCTTGCATAATGTTAAAATTCTTATTAGACGATAACTTCTAGGAATTAAGATTAACAAAGCTTCTTGACAAAATGAATCGAAAGATCTTTTTTTGTGTAGAGCGGTGGGGGGATTTTAAAAATAATGATGTGTTAGGCTGTTAATTAGCAGCCAATTCAAGTATTTTAGCTTTCCATGTGATCCTGCTAAAGTTTTTCTACTTTGACTGGGTAGGTTGATTTTCAAGCCACAGACAACAAAGAAACATATATTCTTGTAAACTCAACAATCTAAGTTTATAAAGCTCAGAGCCAGTAAATAATAATAGGATCCCATTAATGCAAATACTGTAGCATATGGATAGTTGGTCAAAGAAGAAGATAATGTCAGTAGTTACATAGAATTTAGTTAAAAATTTGCTTCAATTGATGCCAGCACTGAACCAGATATAAAAACTAGCACTTATGTAACTTGAGTGTGATTTATTTTCTTTTTTATGGTTTGTAATTGAAATTTATAGGAATTATTAGCTATTGACATCAAAATTATATAAGTCAGTATGATTCGAGAGGAAAATGTATAATTATAGAATGAATGGTTTCAAGCTTTGCTGCTGACTGGTGATTTGAAAGGTGAAACAGGGTTCGGCCATTGAAAAATCAAGGTGATTCCCTTGAGTAGTTTTGTTTCAGCAGTTTTATTACACCATGAAAGATCTCAGATACAATCATATAACGGATGTGAGCAACTGATGTTACTTCTGTGATATACATACATCCACCTGAAAATTGAGATAAAATATGAACTCAAAATTTGGAGAATGGAAAATAAACCTGTGAACAGAGAAGAAACAAGCATTCAACATGACAATCTAGCTAAACCTTTCGCCACATAAACTGACTCCGGTATGTCAAAAGCAAAGTTACCATCATCTCAGGTCTCCCTTATCTAAATGTGAAAGCAAATTTATGATGAAATTCTTTCACATGTTAAATTGCATAACGGTGTTCTTTGTTGAAAAAAATTAAATCCAGCACAGTGGTGAAGTGAACAAACCAGGGCTTCTTCATCAAAGACGAACCTCACTCTAGTAGTCTGAAAGAAGTATATGAATCCATTAGCTGGTTCAACAAGAACAATAACATCAATAGAGGCTGAAAAACTAAAGCCTAGATCAGGTATTGTGTTGATAAAGGCCTCAGGGGAAAAGTCCCAAAAATTGTAAATTGTATAATTCTCTAATTAAAGGGAAGTAGATATGTTTGGCTAGACCCTGGAATGCATTTTCCCATGATACACATAAGCATACATTATTGGAAAAAACTGAACCAATTCAAATAGCACTAATGTCTCCTAAAGTGATGCTAGAGCAAGAATTGCAGGATTTTGACTACAATCACCCATTTCCAACTTAACAGAAACAAGAAAAGAATGAAACCTACAGTAAGTCTATATTTTCAATTAGAATTTACAAGAATAACAGTAAACAATGAAGTCGTCCAAGACAAGGTTGCAGATTATTTTTAGAAAGTAAATGCAAAATGATGTGATCTGCAAAGGCCTGGACAGCAAAGAGGCCAGCAGAAAGCACAATTCCACCCTTACATTTTTACCTGGAACAGTAGAAGTAATCCAAGGAGACCTATTGGAGCAGCTGGTAGTAAATTGTTTTGGTACACAAATCCACCTGCTATCCCTGGTTTTTTAACAGTTATAATCAGCAGCAAGAAAATCCTAAAGCCTCATAAACATCGGAATTTGTTAAAAGAATGCCTTGTGCAGAATTTTTGAGAATCTAAATAAGCAAAATATGTTCTAAAAGTAATTAAAAATGAATTGCTGTGACAACTTCTCTCCAGCAAGACTCAAGTTTATGAGCCACCTTTCCATCTATTGAGTTTAAAACCAATCCATGACTTCAAATTTGTTTCCTGATAGTGGAGTTTTTCTTGTTATCAAGGTTTAAACTAATTCTAATTTTGAATGTCACCTGATAGTAGAGTTGATTTCATGAAGGATACCTTTCTTGAACCTATTTCACCAAAATGCATCAACAAAATTGAATCTTTTGAATTTATTACACAATAGAGGATTTATAACCATAACCTTCCTTGAAGTTATTCCATCAAAATTCATAGACCTTAGGAATGACCTTCCTTCAAGCTTTTGTTTCCTGATGTTGAGAAGTTCTCCTCCCATTTTGATTCTCTGAAATTCCTCATTTCATCAACATCATGCATTATTTTTGGAATCAATTTTTCAGTCTTATATCCATATCCTCTCTCTCTCTCTCTCTCTCTCTCTCTCTCTCACACACACACACACACACACATTTCAGTCTTATATCCATATCCACCCCAGCCCCCAGTATTTTCTCTCTGAATAGAATGAAGGGCAGCATAAAATCTAACTCTTATTTAGACATGCCAACCTGCAAATATCCTGCGGTCCCAAGTTCAACGTAGGCAATAGAAACAACAATAAGAAAATCAACCGTGCTTTGCTGGGGCTTGTTAAATACTGGCTTCGCAACTTAGAGCACTTGACATGGGTCAATTTAGTAATGTGACATTCTCATATTTGATAACTATATATATATATATATATATATATATATATATATATATATATATTTGCTTGCAATTTTTATCATAGTTTATGAGTCCACTAATATCTAACTGTACAATTGGTGAACAATTAATTTGTATTCTCATCTTTGAAGACATAAGAAGCAGGAATAACAACATGTAGTTTCCTGACAACTAAAATGTCTAATAATATCCAATAAACCCAATTATCTAACACATAAAGCTTTAAGCAAAATTGACAAAAGAAAAGAATAAATTGCCATTTGTGAACTTAAAGTTATGTAAATTGATGCACAAGCTGAGATCACACAGACCAAGAAAGTGTATCGCCCCACCTTGCTCCTAATGCGAGAAGACGTGAAAACTATGATTGCAAGTTGCAACAATATTGTGAGTAGAATATACCCATGTGAGGCAATTTAAGATTAATTCTAACCAATCTTAGTCTACTAACAAACAGACTTTCAAAATTAAAGGTGGCAGTCAGGTTGGCTTAGGTCACTTTTGGGTTTGGGTTATTGAAGCTAAACCCTAATCCTAAATAATTGGGTTAAGGTCAACCTATGGGTGATTTCGGGTTGCATGGTTTTTTTTTAAAAGAATTTAGCACATGCTTCTCTTTTTTTTTGTTATTTTTAAGTAATTTATCAATAATCAATTCGATCATTTCTTTTTATTTTCTTTTACACATTTGTTACTCTAAATACTAAAGTAGCTAAGCACAAAATTATAGCATAGTTAGACATTAATAAAAATAATAGTTATAAACTTATAAAATATTAAGAAAATATAATTAAGCAATAGTTCATAAAAGTGTAATTTAAAATTAAACAAACATCAATGCCAACTTATCAATAAGATTATAAAATAAAATAAGCAAATATTGGAAATGTGCTTAATCTCATAAAAAAAAAGAAGCAAAGTCATATCTAATTCTACTCTTCCATCTCCTCCTTAATGGTGTTTGAAGCAATTAATATTGATCCTTCAATAACACTCAACTTGTAAAAGTATACTTCTAATCTTAACATTTATTGAGTCTTATTAGCATCAATTATATTATATCAAAAAATATAACATATTAAAATATTAACCATATAAACAATAAAATTGATAATTTATAAAATTATATAATGCTATCTAAATAAAATTCTAAATTTTAAAATAAATAAAATTAAACATATATTTTACCTTCATATCCAAATAACCAATTACAAGTAATGGTCAAAGCTTGTGAATTTTTGGCAAATATCATTGTCGGGTTCGGATCAAAAAAAGCAAAACTCTAATCCTATTTTTTTCGATGGATTGGGGTTGGTTCGTGAGTCAGATCAAGCTTTTGCCACTGATATTCAAATTCTCTAGATAAAAGAAAAGCACTTCGTATTCAACATCTCTCAAATAGGAGCAAGCTTTGTCATTGATATCTTGATATAATTTTTTTTTCTACCAATAATATGCAAAAGGAAGTATGCATAAATGAAGCCTCGAAGATCTATTAAAATAACTAATGCATTATCTTGATATAACCTGCTTCCTTACTCAAAACTCACCAAGTAAGACAATTGGTATCCGATAGTCTGGGTCAGGTACTACAATTTCTCTTTTCGTGGCCTTTCTTCCAACCTATCAAACACATAGAGAAATTATCTACCAGTGACTTCAAATAGACTGAATGTGCTTAAAAGCTATTTAGCTAGTGACACCTTGCTATCAGCTAGCTCCAACCACTATGCCTCAATTTTACACAAAAACAGCTAATTTTTATGTCTTTAAAATCATGCTTACAGACATGAAAGCATGATTTTTTTTGGTAAATAGGGAGTAGACCCTCAAATTCTATTACTTTAAATAGAATTTGAGGGTCCCCTCCCTATTAACAAGAAAACCCCCCTCCCCCGCAAAAACAAATCATGCTTTCATATCTGTAAGCAGAAGAACCATCTGATGTTGATTAAGAGATTTTTTTTTTTTTTATGGTGTAAGTTGCTTGAAGATGATATGATGTTTGACAGCCAAAAGAGAATAAGAATGAAGTGAAAATAGAAAATATGAACATACTTTGGATGATAACAGATCAAGACCCATCAGAACTAAATGAAATAAAACAAAATGAATTTTAGTGGAAATAAATGAAAATAAGATCTAATGGAAATTTATAGCAAAAACATATCTCAGTGTTGTCATTTTTATTAATTAAATAATAATCTGAAAAAAGATACCAATAGAAAGTTGTAGCACAATTAGATGCCAAAGGATATCTAACAAAATTAGTCTAAGATAAATGAAATGAAGAGGTCTTCTAGAAGCAGTGCCACTGCCACATGAATTTGAAAGAAAATTTAATATGACAACAATAAGGCCTACAGCGTTGCGTAGGTTAAAATATTCGACTAACGGATGCTAATGATTTTGTACAATAAGAGTTACACTTACAGAGCACAAAGGCAGATGAAAATTAACTAAGATGGTATGAGCATGTGCTACAAAAAAATTAGCCAGGCCATTAAAGGGAGTAACCTAGAGCTGTTTATGGATGTCATGGAAAAGAGGGCAAGGTGATAACATGGAGCAACCTAGAGCTGTTATGGATATCTTTTGACTGTAAGTTCGGGGAATTGACCCCAATTCTGTTTATGGAAGTCAAGAAAAAGAGGGCAATATGATAACATGGAAAGAAATGAAAGGATTCGGGAAAGCCAATAGTGATGGTGGATGCATCTCTTGACAAGAATGGCAAAGAATGATTTACAAAACTGAGTCTGAAGAATCGATTATGGCTTAATCATGTTAATTGTAGCACTACTATTATGATCTGTTACACTATACCTCACAAAGTAGCATCCCATTCACAAATCTCAGACTGTGGATCTAGTGTCAATTTTCAATAATATGAGATGTTTAAAATTTATCCAAGAGTTTACCTACATAATATACAGTGGTTACCTTGTTAGCCTCTGTTATGACTCTCAGAAAATTGAGAGGAAAAAAAGAAAAAGAGGGAGAAGTGGAAGGACTTTCATGGCAGGAACTAAGATAGTTGAGACTGGTCGTTCAAAGGAATCTGTTGTCAGCCTCCTAGTTTGTTCACACCACAACATATTAAAAGACCTAGACTGATTGAATATATTGCCCAAAGCACACTTAAGGTTATAGTGAGATGGTGTTGGTAACATGTATTGCTTTTTTTCAGATCAGATATGTGTTTGGAGGATATATAATACTAAGGTTTTAAATCTCATAGGATGGGGCCAGGTTTTTTTATAGAATGGGATGCACCACTGTCTTATTCCAAACAAAGACTTGGGATAAGAAGTGTCCTAAAACATGCTGACTGGGACACTGGATAATGATGGGACACTTGGGACAACAGCTGTCGTTGCATCGCACAAGATGTCCTGTCGAAACCTGAAACCCTGTAGTACTCAATTCTATACTAGACAAGACTGTAAAGATATGAAATTAAATACAATATGATCCAGATGTAACCAAATCTGCATTATGGGCCCACCAAGAGAGACTTGAGCATATTCCAAATCTAAATCAAGATGCAACCTACAATCTGATCTTATTCTAGTCAGTATGTTATTAAAATATGTGTACGTGAAAGGATATTGATCAAAGGAAATACAGTAATGATCCCAATGAAGCTGAATTCAGATTCTGGTCCTGATGGAAGAGTCCTAGATCTGCTCCACTAGAAATCCAGGTCCACATGACATACAATCTGATCTTATTCGGCTTGTTATGTCATTAACAATGATAACATATATGGCATATCATATAATGAGATATTTTGTAGTTACATTTTATAGACCAGATCTGAACTCAATTCCACAAGAACCCAATTCAATTTTTCAATGCTGGGAAATAGGCAAACTTGTGGTCCTCGAGCGCTGTCCATAATAACCCCTGCTCCTATATTGATTGGGAAGAGGCATGCGTTGGCAAAAGAGTTAAAGCCTTGTACAGTTCACAGAATCTGGCTGTTAATGAGACTGGAACCACATTACAAGTGATCTAGTTTGTGAGGAGGATTCCCAAAACAATAGTAAGTTGGAGGAGAGAATGTTTCATTTAGTAAATTGAAAAAATGTGAAGATACGTATTGAGATTCCATAATTCAAAACTCTGCAATGATTAGTTGAGAAGGGATACATGAGTAGACATCCCAAGAAAATATCATGCAACAGCCACACAACTCTAAGATTACACTGTTACATTATCCTTAACTTGATCTTCCGTATGGCTCATACAATTTGCATATTCAAGCAAATGTCTGATTTATTAAAAATAATATAGAAACCATAGCCAACAATAAGAAGCCCATATGCTGGGCATCAACTTTATAAATTATAAGGAACTAAGAAGATGACTATCTGTACAAAAGGAAATAAGGATAATAAACAATATGAAATAATGTAAAATTATTAAGAAAAAAAACCATTGATGCAATTGCAGCATAGCTTCCATGGTTGGAGGTATTTTTCCTAGGAATGAAGTTTTTGGTCCATGGATCTGTTCTGCACAATGAATTATGGATATCACGCCCATAAGGTATTACTCCTCTACCTGCACATGAAACAATCAGATTAAAAGCCAAAAATATCATCAGCAGAAGCTTTGTGCTATAGAACCCCTCAAGTATTCAGAAAAAAATAAGAACACTGATAAAAAGCCTTTTATAATTTAATATACTTTCTTTACACTAAATAAATATGTTCACAAAATAGGCTGACAGGTTGAATATCCAAATGTCAACCTGAACACAGAACCCAGCCAAGAACCACACGTTCAATCAAGCAAGACCATATCACTTTACGGGCATGCTGAGGCACAGTTTCCCAAGCATGTGATTGTCAATGCAGTCATAGATGATTCCAAACCAACATAGTCAGGAGACCTCTAGGAATTTAGCTTGAATGTTTTGGATGCATGGTGGGGCTTTGAAATTGAACGGCTAAGCCTTAAAGAAAGTGTCAGTGCCACATTTGCAAGGAACAAGATAAGGGAACTGTCAGTAAATTTCAGGCACAAGTGTAATCAAACCTATTAAAGCTCTAAACACCAGCATAGAATTCCTGAAAGAAACGATGATGCAGATGGATGGAGAAGCGCCAGCTCTCATGCATTGCTGCATGATGTGTTCTGTCCATGGATAATGTAGCCACAGATATGCTGTGGCAGCTCTGAGCAAGTAAAGAGGCATGCCAAATTTGTGCAAGGAAAGTACATGCTCATGGCTGCTGGTCAATCGCTATGTGCTTCTGATTTTCTTGTGAAATTGGGACAGCAGCAAACTTAAATTTTGCCCATTAGGAAGGTGACCTATCTCCTTTACTACTCCTGAGTATAGAAAGATGATACCTCTTTTTAGCTCAAAGATAGACAATTGAAGCTTGAAAAAAAACAGAAAAGTAATTATGAACAAAAGAAATTCATGCTTCATGATTTTTGTTCTTGGTTCATCATATCAGACCTAGACACTTACAAAATATCAGATCCATCTTGGATCCTAAAGATTCTCCATGACATATAATCCTCTGAAAGCTAAACATTTCAAATTCAAACTCCAAAGCTATATTGTGCAATAGCATAAGTAAACCGTCAAGGCACCTTACGATCGTCCATGAAACCGGCTTCAAATAAGAGGTTCTTAACTCTCTATCTGAAGGACGAGTGTCCTTCATTTCCTCCTCAGTGTGTGATTTAATTAAAGCTTTTCGTGGACTGAAGCATCTTACTAGGTCTGGTCTGTTGGATGTTTTGGTTATGTTACTAATTCTCCTAAGTTTATGATTTTGAAGTCATGAACCTTCCTTACCTATTAACATACGTTGCAAATAAAATTCTTCACTCCATCTTTTTTTTGCATCACTTTTTCAGAGAGAAAACATTCTCATAAGCCATATCTCACTTCCACATGCCTCTTCTGACCTTTAAGTCGCTAATATTTGTCGACATCTTGAGGAAGAAAATGACTCAAAGGTGCCCTATTCTCTATCTCTCAAACTATAGCTCCAGGCTGGTTCTATCCACAACCTTTCTGCATCATCGTGCCCTCTATATTTGTTGCTTTGCTCCTAGACACAGTGCAAATTGCCGTAATTTTGTCCAGCTTTCAGTGGGAATCATCGGACTCATGTGAAGAAATTTAGTCAAATCCACTATATAAAAATCAATTGACAGAAGAGAATTTGATTTAATGAAATCCAGGAGCAAAATATAAAGCCGAAAATTTAGATGTCGGCATCTCTTGCTCTCAACTAAATTGCTCTCCCGGAAACAAGATCAGAAATGGTCATCAGAAGAAGAAAAGAAGAGGATACGCCCTTACCCAAAGGATGAAGGAGAAAGCAAGGAGGCGATAAGAGGGCGCTCGCCATTTTCCCACCGCTCATCTTCTCAAGACTACATCTTTTATTTTATGCAACCGGTGGGCGACGAGGCGCGCGACGCAACTTGGATTAAAGTCCCAATTTGCCCTCCGGAGAACCGGATCTCGTCGGGTTTCCCCACACGAATCTCTTGCAATTGCTCGAAACCTAGAGTCGCTAAGGCTGCCGAGTTATTTAAATACCCGTATTTTTAGTAAACTACAATGATTAGCTTAATTCTAGCCATGAGGGAGGGAAACAAGAGGTACAACCAGCTAAACTAAGGAAAGTGCATATCGATCCTCCCTCCCATAGTTGTCGGAACCTGACGGAACTGGCCGATTGGGCCGATTAAACCGAGATTCGGAGGTTAAATCAGTCTAATTTTAATATAAAATTGAATGTTTAAGTAATCCAAAATAATTCGTTGGATTCATCTGATTCATTCGTGAACCGACTAATCTAACTTAAACTAAATAAAATTATATATTTTAATATTATATTAATTTTAAATTTTTATTAAAAATTAATTTTATGAATATAAATATATTTTTATATTAAAATAATTGATCAATAGTTTAGAGAACCAATGACCTGATCATCCAAGCCTTTGATCGGATCGGATTTGAGCTCTCTCCACCATCTCACATGTGATCAAATTTATGCTCTGTTTGGATGAAGAAAAAAGTTGGGAGAAAAAAAAATAGAGATGAGAAAAAAGTTGATAATTTATGATGATAATAATATCCTTATTATAGATGATCAAAAACTGCATCGGTTATTTTTTGGAAGAGTCAATATTTGAATGAAAAAAAAAATAAAAAGTACTTTTGAGTTTTTTTTCGAATTTTTTTTGATTTCAGAGAAAACTTTTATGTAAGACCCGTCACTTTTTTTCCTCTATTTTTCCTCTAGTTTTTTTTTCTTCCAACTTTTTTCTTCATCCAAACAAGATAAATTTCATTTTCCTCTTCTATTTTTTCTTTTAACTTTTTTTTTCCTAGTTTTGTCTCCACCCAAACATAGGGTTAAATTCGGCAGCTTTACCGTATTTAATTAGAGACGGGAGTGACAACAGCATGTGCATCGCACGTGACAACAGCACTAATATCGATCGGTCGGCCGCCACCGCCCATTCAACCCGGCCGCCGAGATTTTCTCCCCTCCTCTCACCCCTTGTCATGACGAGCGTTGTGTGCTTCACCCACTTGAATCCCCTCAGATCGTCTATTTCCCCCTTATTCTGTCGCCTAAGCCCATTACTTTCTCCTTCAATGACCCTAGCTCTCGCATCCTTTCCCTCAACTCCAGTTTTCACTCCCTCAAGGCCAAGGTGAAGATCTATTCTCTCTCTTTCTTTCTTTCTAGGGATCTCCTGAATATTTATTAGTACTAGTCGCAATTGTTTTTTCAAGCTTTAATTTGTTATAACTCTGTTTTTAATAATGTTTTCCGCTTTTTTCTTGGCAGGCCACTGGCAGTAATCAAGGTACGAAGCCAAATAGCATTGTTTGCGCAGACTGTGATGGGAACGGTAATTTGAATCACAATCATATGATTATTTTATTATTCTTTCCTTTTCTTTTTCAGAATTAAATTGGATTGTGATACGATTAGTCTGTCTATTCTTAATCTTTTGTTGCATGGAAATTTGTGTGTTGATGTTGTTTTCATGAGCATTTTAAGACTAATAGCATGTTGATGTTGTTTATAAATGGTGTGGTTTGACATCAAAATATATCTCTAGTGACTTTATGTAAATAGGAAACAGTAGAGTCCATCCTTAAAAAAAAAAACTAATTTCTTTTATGTTCTCTGTAAAGAAGCAATTCGAAAGACATGCTAGTGAGTAAGTTCTCACTTGGTCTGGAATATTTGTACTTAATGTACACGTGATGTGCACGTGCATGCGCCTTTCTGAATGATTTCTTAATTATATATGATTTAAATTTATTATTCTTGCAATGGTTTAAAACATTCAATAGTTCATATTTTATTTCTTCTAATAGTTTCTTTTTTGTTTCTATGTAACAAGAATAACATGTTTCAAAATTTCTTAGAACAGGTGGAGTAGTAAGTTGCTCCCTCAAAAGTGAGATGGCAATTGCTCTGGTTAACGTTTAATTGCATGAATATTATTGGCGTCAAAATCTAAAAGGGTTGAGCCAAAGCGAAAAATATGTTCAAAAATGATGAACATATACACCATTACTTAGCAATTGGATCATTTTTCTAAAGTGGCTGATGTGAATAAGTGGAATTAGCTGTTCTCTGTTAATATTTAGAAACTTATATGTTCAGATTCTCTTAGTATTTGTCCTTTTTAGAATGGCCATGCACATCTCCTTTCTGGATGAAATGGTATAATCATGATAAAGATTTTATGTATCTTATCTCCTCTTTAACTAAATGCTTTCCATTATCCCCCACTTCATTGGAGAATGAGTGACAGGATGATTTAGTTAGGCTGCAATTAAATTTCTTCAGCAAGGCTAGCTAAGCTGCTCCTTCCGGCCTGAAAATATTATGTAACCATGTCCTACTGTGTACTTAGGCTGCAATTAGATTGCTTTAGCAAGTCTAGCTAAGCAGCTCGTTATTGTGTGGCTAGAGTGTAGTGCATTTAAAATATTTTAGATGTCATCGTACTGACAAGTTTATATGAACAAAAAAATATTGGAGTCATCTTTTGAACAGTCTCGCCTAGGCATTTAAGCCTTTATGGTTTACACTGTTTGGTATGCGACAAGAATCCACAGATGCCAAGTATCATTTTTTTTTTCTTTCAAAATAACAGGTATTGTGTTGTGCAAAAATTGCAAAGGAACAGGGGTGAATTCTGTTGATCACTTCAATGGCCGATTCAAAGCTGGTGGATTATGCTGGCTCTGCAGGTATGCAATAAAAGGAAATTTATCAACTACAAGACTATTAGGTTGCGTTTGGTGCATGGCCAGGTAATCTGAATGGTAATGTGAATTGCCTACAAGATAGATTATCACTTGATAGATTACTAGTAATGTTGATTATCATGTTTGGTATATACAGGTAATGCTACACTAATATTGATTACTGTGTTTGGTATGACAAACAGATTATCAGTCATATAACATCAAATTCCCAAAATATTTCTAAATTAAATTTATTAAAATTTATATATTATTATATATTTGATTTTAAAAAAATTATATTTATAAATGATAATGTTTAAAAAAATTATATTTATAAATGATATTCGAAGCGGCCGGTGAGGATGCCAGAGGTCACAATTGAAAGAAGTTTCGCCACGTTTGGAGATGGCCGTGGGACCGCTGGACTATAGAGATTCACGGTCCGACTCCGCGAAAGAGGGTGTGAGTCGGGACCTTCGACATGAAGGTTTCAACGAGATTGGTAAAGGAGGATGCGAGTAGAGAGCGATCAAAGAAAGGGCAATTTTGTCAAAAGAAATAATTTATCAAATTACCACATCTATGGTAATGTGGATAACCATCCATTCCTATGATAATCTGGATTATCTCATGAGGTAATCCAGATTACCACTATAAGAGAGGTAATCCGGATTACCACTATAAGATAAATTGATATTCAAAATACGTACCAAACATAGTTCTATGGTGGGCTCCTTTTAAATTACCGGTAATGTAGATAGATTACTGGCTATCAAACGCAGCCTTAGTTATTTTTAAGTTTATCAGTGGTCTTATTCCTTTTTTGAAAGAGATATTGAATTCATCTATTGTTTAAGATTTTTTGCACAGAATGTGTACAAAAATGGAGATTGTGCTCTATAATGTCGTTGCAGTCTCTATGCTTTCCTTCCACAATAATTACAGTGCTAGTTGCATTTATTGACTGTCAGCCATTTTTTATTAACAATATCAAATTATCAAATGCTTTTGGTTAACTCCCTTGGCTAATTAGGTTTCCAAACCATCATCTCTAGTCAGATGTAATTGCTTTAATTAGTTCAAAACAAATGGTGGCTTGACATCACCCATCTATCTTGCAACTCTCTAGGTCCATATGGACATCCCAACCCATTTAGTAGCACTGTAGGAAGTTCTGCGATCAAAAAAAGGGACTTCCTATTTCCCATACATGCTGCCTTTCTCTTTTAAATCAAAGTTATACTTAATTGGGTGAAAGAAACATAGATTCCCCACAAACATTTTAACTTATCTATCTGCAGCTGATTTAGTGTTGTTTTTAAGTTGATAACTGTCAAGAGTAAGCTTACTTATATTTCATACATGTTGAGCACTTACCAAAATGAAGAATCACATACCATTAATGTGTTGCCCATTCCTCAGGGTTAACTTAGTGCTGTTTTTAAGTTGATAACTATCAAGATTAAGCTTACTTATACTTCATATGTGTTGAGCACTTACCGAAATGAAGCATCACATTACCGTTAATGTTTTGCCCATTCCTCATGGTTAACTCATCACCACTTAGGCTTTTAACACGGTGAAGACACTATTATTGAAGGCCAAGGAAACTGGGTTAGGGCAGTGTCATCTTCATATGTTTGATAAAATTGGATGCTGCACTCTGGAGGAGATTTGTTGCCTTACTAAAAGCTAGTATGGTATCATTTTTTTCTTTAAGCAACCTTTTACTCATTGTGATGTGGTACCACAAATCTTTGATACTGGGTTTACCATCACCAAATGCTTAAGACTTCTTCCGTGGCAAGATGGCAAGCTTAATGCATTACGCCATACCCATTAATTTAACAACAGTGAAAATGCTTTCTTATTTTTGCACCTATTTAAGAAGACAAAGGTGACTATCTAGGATGCTGCTGCTGTTTGCATTTTTGTGACCTAAAATATTTAGACATCACATGCAAGTCCTGGTTGTGCATCAAATACTGTACTGATCTACTTCAAACAGGTTCAAGATGGCAAGCTTAATGCATTACGCCATAGTGAAAATGCTTTCTTATTTTTGCACCTATTTAAGAAGACAAAGGTGACTATCTAGCTGCTATTTTTGTGACCTAAAATATTTAGACATCACATGCAAGTCCTGGTTGTGCATCAAATACTGTACTGATCTACTTCAAACAGGTTCAAGTTTCCTGATGCTGCATTTTTCGCTGCTAATAATCATGCCTATATTAGCTGTTTACATTGTTTGAGGTGGAAGTATTCTGCAGCCTAGTTGGATTCTATTGCATATGATGCTTATTTTGTATGTTTTTGCAGAGGCAAGCGGGAAATCTTATGTGGGAATTGCAACGGTGCTGGCTTTCTGGGTGGTTACTTGAGCACCTTAGATGACTAGTTATTCTTAAAAATGCTTAGGATTTTCACATGTTCCTTAGATGCAAAGGAATTTCCATCTAATATATCTTCAGTTCTGAAAATCCTTTGTATTTTCACATGTTCCTTATGTTTAAAGGAATTTTCCATCTTATTTATGTTCAGTTCTAAAAATGAATGCTTTCCTTATTTGGCGTGATGTTTTGTAAGGCTGGCATTTGCCCTTGTAAAAATTCCAGAAACGAGTGGCAAATTGTTTTGGCTTCCAGTCTACCTAAATTTTTGGCTTGTGAAGCAACTATGAATGATACATTCTGCTATGAAGCAAATGTTGGTGTGGGCGGATTAGTTTCTGATTAGTTTTGATTCAAGTCTTGAGTTTGGAAATTAGGTTTAGTTTATTTTAATTTGAGTCCCGTCCAGTTCAGTTTATTTTAATTTGAATCCTCTTCAGTTCAATTTATTTTAATGTGAGTCTTGTAGTAAGTTTGTTTAGCTTACAAAAGGAGATACCAGTATGGAAGAAGAAGACAAGGCCTACACATAGAAACAGTGAAGGGACGCTCAAATGCATGCTGCTCAGATTTAAATTTTCAGTCCTGAATTTCAGCAGTGAAGGATGCCCATATTGCCGCTAAGTTCTTTTGAAATTTCAACCTTGAATTCAGCTCGAAGAAACAAGTGAAGACGCCCAATATGGCTACCCTAAATTACTGAATTTTGAATTTTCTTCCATGTATTCAAATTCAAAGGGCATCACTTAATCCACATTTTAGGAAGAAAGTGGGCGCCAATTTTAGAATTATTTTAAATTTTCTTTCATGAAAAGGGGTGCCTCTTTTTATTTTCATATTTGTATTACTTGGGCCTCAAGTCTCTTATCCTATAAAAAAGATTCTTTTGTATGAAAAAAGTATCGAACTTGTCAATCAATATAATCAACTAGTTATTTTGAGTCATATTTTTTTTGTGTTCTTGTGTTCTTGTTCTTGTGCATGCCTGCATCTAAGCCGCCCAACCTTAAACCCTAGCCGCCTTCTTGCCATTCACCAGTGAATGCCTCAAACCCTAGCTGCCCCTTGCACCCCTTCAAGCAGCCATCCAAGAGCCCTAGCCGTCGCCTTGCCCTATCCAGGGGACGCCCAAAGACCCTCGGCTGCCCCCACCTTCTTCTCACTTTTTTTTTTCATCTCTTTATCTTTATTCTGATTTTTTTTCTTTTCTTATTAGCCCTTGTATGGTAATCTTGCATATCCCTCAATAGCCACGAATTCAGGATTCAAGGTGATCATCATCCAGGTCAGCGAAACTTGGCCGCAGATCCATGGCTCAAGGCTTGGTCATCTAGGGCGTATTCGCTAGGCAACCCTTTCAGCACTTTGATCTTCCCCTCATGCCAGGTACACCCCCTCTAATCTACTAGTAACTTTATTGAAGGAGAGCAAGCCCCATTGGGGCTTCTTAGCCTCGGCGGTCTTTCTTTTTACTTTTCTATAAAATTGTTTCGCGTGCGGAGTTACTGTGAGTTTTCCTAAATCCTTCTTAGGCTATTACTTCGGGAAACTAATCAACTGCAATCATTAATCATATAAAATTTACTTGGGAATCGGTCCTGCATTAGTTTGGTATCAGAGTATGGTTAGGGCTTGATTTTTAATTCACGTTATTATCAGAATATTATCTGTTAATTGAATTGTTTCTGCCTGCATACACATTAGAAAATTACGAAATTTGTTTCTCTGGATTCGTTATAATTTAAAGTATTTTTATTATTTTTTGAGAATTTAATTCGATCTGTGAATTAATTACATGCCTAATTACTCATAGAAAACATAAAAATTTCTGAGATTTTATTAATCGAATTATTTCTGCCTGCATACACAAAAAATTTACAAAATTTATTTCTCTGGATTTAATATAATTGAAGGTATTTTTTTGTTAATTTTTGAGGATTTAATTCGATCTGTAAAAAAAAATTCTGAGATTTATTGCTATTTATAGATTTATGGATTAAAGTGTTTTGCATGTCATTCATCTGCATTAAATTACTCTTAAGGGCTCTCATTGATGTCAGATAAAGGAGAGATTGTGACCTCTTCCTTGGCCCAAAATAATCATCCGTGCATTCTGATCCCAAGCCTCTAATCTAAAACTAAGTAGCAACTTAATTGACATTTGCCCTAGAGGGCTAGGGACACCAACAGTTGGTCTAGTGTACTGGAGGAGACTAGTACAAATCAATCCGGTGTGTGCTCTGAAATTGGTGTCTAGGATGGAGGTCAAATGTCAAACGACTTAAGCGAAGTGTTGGTTATTCTAATTAGACACCTGCAATTTGCGGGACGAGCCTCCCTCCTTCCACCTGTTCCAACTGGCCAATTGAAGAGTTATTGTTAGATTGGCTTGCATTAAGCCAAATCCTTTACTCTGGATGACTAGGTCTAGCATACCTTAGTCCAAGTCAGTCTGAGTCTTGTGTGCTTGATTGTGCTTGCATTTGCACTAGATCAGGAGTATCTTTTCGCTCGTCACCACCTCCATTACAGGCTGAACCCATGGCTAATCAAAACATTGAGGATCACTTAAGGATCATCACTGAACAACTAGCCCGAATGAACCAAGACATCAAGCAATTTGAGGCTAGATTAGGGTTTAGGTTCGATCAAGTCAAAACTAGGTTAGGCATCCTAGAAGAAGCCTGTGAGGCCCACACTGAGTCTGATCATAAGACTCCACCTCATCCTAGAAGAGCCCAACAGCCTGACCTCTACATAAGGCCAAACCTTAGAGGACCTCCACATCATGATCCTCACTTTGAGGATGGGCTTAGGAGACCACCTCGACCTGATCCAGTCCTAGATGTCCTCCCTAGGAGACCCAATCATGAGGCAATAGACCAAGAAGAAAGAGCCCTTAGAAGTGTCAGACTTGAAGTACCTACTTTCGATGGCTCTATGGACCCTAAGGACCACCTAGATTGGGAGGAAGAGATGGACTAGTACTTTGACTGGTATGACATGTCTGAGAAGCGTAAGTTTAAATTTGCCAAGCTCAAGTTAGTACGATAGGTTAGGTTATACTGGGCCACTATAGAGCGAAAGCAAGCACTAGAGGGTATGGACCCCATAGTCACCTGGCGTGCCATAAAGGCTAGACTTCGGTCCAATTATGTCCCTACATCGTATGACCAGAGCCTATTGGACCAGTGGCAGGGATTAATTTAGGGTAGCAAAACTGTGAATGAATACATTGCTACATTCCAAGAGTTTACCATAAGGTGTAATATTGTTCAATCTGAGGAAGTCACCCTATCCAAGTTTAGCTATGGCCTGAGAGCAGATATTCAAAGAGAACTCTACTTGAGAAGGGTACATAATTTAGAAGAAGCTTACTAAGTTGCTAGGGATTATGAACGTTTTTCAGAGAGGGCCACCCTATCGTAGATCAGAGGCTACCAAGAGCCCTAGCCCATATCCAGGATCTAGCCAGGCCTATCCTAGTCGTCCTAGACCTACCCAGTATTTAGACTCCCGCCAGACTTACCCGAGTCGACCCAACACTAGTTGACCCAGTACAAGCCGAATCGAGTTGAGTCGACCCCATAATAGTACCCTTATACCCCAGAGAGAGAATAAGGGCAAATATGTAGAGGTCCAGAGAAATCCCAACCCCAAGATCAAATGCTTTAGATGCAACAAACCAGGGCATATGATCAGCTAGTGCCCAGTCAGATCCCTTCATATAGATGAGTTACCTGAGATTGAGTCCGAGCCCCTAGTTGAGCCTAAGGGAGAGGTCTATGAGGTTGATACCCATTTGATAGATAAGTACGATGGAGAGGAGGAAACATTTGATTTTGAAGATCTACTATGAGTGGTTAGATGTATCTTGACCCAGACTTAAACTAAGGACCAGAAAGATTGGCGTAGGACTAACATTCTACAGACTTTTGTTAAGATAGGAGATAAGGTGCTCAAGATAATAGTTGATAGCGGGAGTTGTGTCAGTGTCGTTTCTGCCAATACAGTTAAATCATTAGGATTGACCACAGTTCCTCATCCTAATCCCTATAAGGTCTCGTGGGTAGATTCCACCTTTATCCCAATCAAGTCTAGATGCCAAATACTAATCAAATTGCAAAATTATGAAGAAAAGATCATGTGTGATGTAATTCCTATGGGTGTTAGTAGTATCATATTAAGTCGACTTTGGCTTTACGATCATGATGCACTTTGTTTGGTCGATCCAATATCTGCTCTTTTAAACACAATAGAAACAAGTATGTAATACATCCAGTTCTACCTAGGGACCCAATCAAGAAAGGATCTAGTAGCCTTAAGGATAGCAAGCCAAGAGTTAATCTGATTAAAGCTAAGAAATTAGAAAAGGACATCACTGAGGGTAACTCTATTTGGATTTTAGCCACTAAAGAAATCCATGAATCAGTCCAAAAGGAATAACCCACTGAAGTAATTGAGACCCTAGAGGAATTTAAGGATGTCTTCCCTGAAGAGTTGCCTGATCAGTTACTACCCCTGAGAGGCATCCAATATGCCATTGACCTGATCCCAGGATCCATCCTCCCAAACCTTTTCCATTATAGGATGAACCCTACTGAGCATCAAGAACTACAGAAACAAGTGGAAGAATTACTTAGGAAAGGATTCATTAGGGAGAGCTTAAGCCCTTGTGCAGTTCCTACACTCTTAACCCCTAAGAAGGATGGTACCTGGAGAATGTGTGTGGACAGTAGGGCCATCAACAAAATCACTATCAAATATAGGTTCCTTGTCCCAGATTAGATGATATGTTAGACATGATGGTGGGTGCCATTATCTTTTCCAAAATAGACCTTAAGAGTGGTTACCATCAGGTTAGAATTAGACCAGGGGATGAGTTAAAGACTGCATTTAAGACTAGAGATGGTCTATTTGAATGGGTCGTGATGCCTTTTGGGCTTTTAAACGCACGTAGTACATTCATGAGAATCATGACCCAGGTCTTAAAAAAGTACATAGAAAAATTCTTAGTGCTCTATTTTGATGATATATTAATTTATAGCAAGACCAAAGAGGACCATCTTAATCATCTCAGATTAATCTGTCAGACCCTTAGAGAGAATAGCCTTTATGCAAACCTTAAGAAGTATGATTTTATGACGCATAGGGTTATCTTTCTTGGTTTTGTGGTAACCCCAGAAGGTATCTCAGCGGATCCTAAAAAGGTTAGGTCGATCATAGAGTGGCCAGTACCCATGAATGTCCACGATGTCCGTAGCTTCCATGGCCTATCAACCTTTTACAGGAGATTCATTAGGGGATTTAGCACCATCGTCGCACCCATCACTGATTGTATTAGGAAGGATAATTTTGAGTGGACTAAGTCAGCTAATAAGGCCTTCCTATAGCTTAAGGATAGGATGACTCATGCACCCGTACTTAGACTTCCAAACTTTTCTAAGGTGTTTGAGGTTGCGTCGATGCGTCGAGAGTAGGCATAGGTGGAGTGTTAAGCCAAGAAAATCACCCCATAGTTTTCTTTAGTGAAAAACTAAATGAAGCTAAACTTAGATATTCCACCTATGATAAGGAATTCTATGCGGTAGTACAGGCCCTTAAGTATTGGAGACATTACTTACTACCGCAAGAGTTTGTTTTATTTTCTGATCATGAAACAATCCAATTTTTGAACTCCCAAAAGAAGCTCAATTCTAGGCATGACAAATGGGTTAAATACATTCAGGCATACACTTTTGTCCTGAAACACGTGCCGAGATAGAAAATAAGGTAGCAGACGCCCTAAGCCGCAAGTCTTTGTTGTTGAGTACTGTTAGCACCGAAGTTATAGGGTGAGTATGAGACCTGCCTTGACTTTGGTGAAATTCATAAGACCCTTCGGCTAGGACCATCCAGTACCAGTGGAGATTATACCATCCAGAATGGTTACCTTTTTAGGGCAATAGACTTTGTATCCCTAGGACATCACTTAGAGAGTTCCTAGTCTGGGAAACACGCGTTGGGGGATTAATTGGTTATTTTGGAAGAGATAAGACTATCCTAGCGATAGAGGACCAATTTTACTGGCCAGATTAAAAAGGCTCGTTGCCCTGATAGTAGCCCGATGTCGAACTTGTGTCGTTGCAAAACAGCAAAAGCAGAACACCGGTCTATATACTCCTTTACCAGTGCCTAATCGTCCTTGGCAAGACCTCAGTATGGACTTCATTCTAGGATTACCTAAGACCCAGAAGAAGCACGACTCCATCTTTGTAGTGGTCGATAGGTTCTCTAAGATGGCACACTTCATCCCTTGTTCGCAAACCTTTGACGCATCTAGGGTAGCCCGACTTTTCTTAGATAGTGTGTCAAGCTCCATGGCCTACCCAAGACCATTGTTTCTGATAGGGATGTTAGGTTTACCAACTATTTTTGAAAAATGCTATGGCATCTGTTAGGGATCAAACTTAATTTTTCTACAACCTTTCACTCCCAAACGGATGGACAAACTGAAGTGGTGAACCGTAGTCTAGGAAACCTTCTTAGGTGCTTTGTAGGCGAACACCTAGGAACGTGGGGTCTATTGCTACCTCATGTAGAGTTCGCCTACAATAGCTCAGTGAACAGATCTACGGGCAAGAGTCCATTTGAGATAGTCCACGGGTACAAGCCTAATCGTTCACTTGATTTAATTCATTTACCTCTCCACACATGAGTCTCGAAGTCCACACAAGCATTTGCACAGCATATCAGAGACTTACATAAGGACATTAGCCATAAAATAAATCTAAGTAATGAAACTTATAAAATACTGGCTAACTCCCGAAGAAGAGCCAAAGAGTTTGGTGTAGGGGATTCTGTCATGGTTAGGCTTAGGCCTGAACGGTTCCCACCAGGGACTGTTAAGAAACTTCACGCTCGCCGAGCTAGCCCTTTAAAGTGATAGAGAAGTAGGACCCAATGCCTATGTGCTAGATCTGCCCTCGGATTGGGGCATTAGCTCAACCTTCAATATTGCAGACCTAGTAGAGTATAGAGAACCGGTAGCAATTCCTAGTGATTACTTTGGACCTAACCCTCCTTTCATGAGCGAACCTACCCAAGAGTGTCCACCATCAATTTTGCCTGAGCGAGGAGAGCGGATCGAGCGTATCCTAGACGATCAAGCCATTACGATCCGAAACCGTGGTTATCAACGCTACCTGGTCGATAGCAGGGTCGCTCCAAATCTGACGATTCATGGATTACTCGAGAGGACTTGCAGTGCCTCGACCCAAACCTACTAGAGAGATACTGGAGCCAAAATGACCCATACTCGATGGGGTCGAGTTCTTCCACCTCGAGAGAATTGGTGCGGGCACCAGGATCAACACAGGATTCTTAACCCTTGTGGATATCTGATTAGTTTTGATTCAAGTCTTGAGTTGGAAAATTAGGTTTAGTTTATTTTAATTTGAGTCCCGTCTAGTTCAGTTTATTTTAATTTGAATTCTGTTCGGTTCAATTTATTTTAATGAGTCATGTAGTAAGTTTATTTAGCTTACAAGAGGAGACACCAGCATGGGAGAAGAAGACAAGGCCTACATATAGAAGAAATGAAGGGATGCTCAAATGCATGCTGCCAGATTTAAATTTTTAGCCCTAAATTTCAGCAGTGAAGGATGCCCATAATGCTGCCCAGTTCTTTTGAAATTTCAACCCTGAATTCAGCTCGAAGAAGCAAGTGAAGGATGCCCAATATGGCCATCCTAAATTACTGAATTCTAAATTTTCTTCCATGTATTCAAATTCAAAGGACGCCACTTAATCCATATTTTAGGAAGAAAGTGGGCGCCAATTTTGGAATTATTTTGAATTTTCTTTCATGAAAAGGGGCGCCTCTTTTTATTTTCATATTTGTATTTACTTGGGTCCCAAATTTTTTATCCTATAAAAGAGATCCTCTTGTATGAAAAAAGTATCAAACTTTTCAATCAATTAATACAATCAACCAGTTATTTTGAGTCATATTTTCCTTTGTGTTCTTGTGTTCTGCTCCTGTGCATGCTTGTATCCAAGCCGCCCAACCTTAAACCCTAGCCGCTTCTTGCCATCCACCAGTGGATGCCCCAAACCCTAGTCGCCCCTTGCACCCCTTCAAGCAGCCGTCCAAGAGCCCTAGCCGCTGCCTTGCCCCATCCAGGGGACGCCAAGGACCCTTGGCCGTCCCACCTCCTTCTTACTTCTTTTCATCTCTTTACCTTTATTTTGATTTTTCTTTTCTTATTAGCCCTTGTATGGTGATCTTGCAGATCCCTTAGTAGCTACGAATCCAGGATTCAAGGTGATCGTCATCCAGGTCAGTGGATATTTGGCCGCAAATCCATGGGCTCAAAGCTTGGTCATCTAGGGCGCATCCATCATGTAGAGCGACCCCTTTAGCACTTTGATCTTTCTCTCGTGCCAGGTACACCCCTCTCTAATCTACTAGTAACTTTATTGAAGGAGAGCAAGCCCTATCGGGGCTTTTTAGCCTCGACGGTCTTTCTTCTTTACTTTTTGTGGAACTATTTTGCGTGTGAGTTTTTTTGAATCCCTCTTAGGCTTTACTTCGAAAGACTAATCAACTGCAATCATTAATCATATAAAATTTACTTGCATGTGAATCGATCTTGCATCAAATCTTATAAACGTATAGCACCTAAATGCACTCCCATGCTCGTTTTGCATAGTATTAGAAGAAGGGTCACTTCTAATTACATTTTTTCTTATGCAAGCTAGCCATTGAAATCCACTAAGAAAAGCTGCTGAGAATCTCACTAAGAGTACCTACTTGCCAACTAAGGATTATTTCTTCACCGTTTGGAACCTTCGTAGATTTGTGGATCTATATTCACACCGGAGTGGAGTCGGTTAAAGATAAGGTGAACGAAAGAATTAGGGGCAGTGCATTCACCAAAATTCCTTTGGAATGGAGAGGATTTTTGTATTCCAAATTTCTTACCTACTTGCCAACTAGGGATTATTTCTTCACCGTTTGGAACCTTCGTATATTTGTGGATCTATCTTTGCACTAGAGTGGAGTCTGTTAAAGATGAGGTGAACGAAAGAAGTAGGGCAGTGCATTCACCAAAATTCCTTTGGAATGGGGAGGCCTTTTGTATTCCAAATTTCTTAGGATAATGGAGTTGATCCATTATATTGCGATATAGTTTCTTTTATTCGTTTAAATCATGTACATAAAATTTTGGTTATAAATAAAAGGTATTATATTTCATCATTTACTACTACTTATAATTATGATGAATCCCATATATTAGGACAATGGTCTTAGGGCTATAATGAGATTATGCCAGTGAAACCTAAAATCCTAAAACTCTAATATAAAACATTCACAATCGATGGTACATTGAGTCGAAGATCAATGCTACTGGAAAGACTGATACATCTTATGTATGCTCGATGCAGAGGATGATTGATCACACAATCACTTGTATAAAATATTAATACAAAGATATGGATGCTCATTAGATAAATAAGTTCACTGAATTGATCTACCAAGAGAACATCTTATGGATGCTTACTTTTTGTCTAAAAGATGATTCTCTAAGTGAGAGTTGTGCAAATGATCCTTAAACCTGAGATCACCATAGTATTTTGTGCACATGAATCCATATTTTGGTTTACACTCATTCATGATATTAAGTTGTGTATGAGGTATTCTAAATATGGTGGATTGTGTACAAAAATTGTAAGTAGATCAATAAGAAATCAATATCACTTTTAGTAAGAGAAGATCACATTCTACTTGCTCTAATCTTATGATGATTTAGGAAGTCTTTGATCAAAGTAAAATGAAAAATTAGAAAGAGTTTCTAATTTTTTATTAATTGAA
The DNA here is from genome assembly GCA_900491605.1 of Calamus simplicifolius. Lineage (NCBI taxonomy): Eukaryota > Viridiplantae > Streptophyta > Magnoliopsida > Arecales > Arecaceae > Calamus > Calamus simplicifolius. The sequence continues at coordinate 2,743,533 of UESW01003919.1, read as the reverse complement.
TTATTATTAAAAGATTAAGAGAGACATAAATAAGTAATTTAGTTTAACATTGATCCATACTCATATACTTATTCGGGGTATAATATGATTGAAGAATTGAATTGTATGGTAACTTACCACTGAAGGGTATGTTTGGTATGTTCATCAAATTTCATATCTTTCTAATAGACATGATACATTGCTAGACGTGAATCTTATCTTGTACGTTTGATTGGATTAAAGATTTTGATTTGATCAACAATTAGAAAGGGTTCCAATTATCAAGTTCGAGATCGCATTAATTTGACCTATAAGGATTAGAAATGCTTTAATCATGATAAATCAACTTGCATCCACACTATTGCTGGCTAGATGTGAAACCCAATGGGTCACGCACAAAGAAACTGATCAAGGGTCTAATTGGATTAAATCATGTTTGTAACATAAACATGCTAGCACATGTTGCAAACCCTAGCTCCTTATTTGAATTGGATTTGAATCTGATTATTATATAGGTTAATCTAATATGATTAGATCATGACCTAATGTGGTTGGCCAAGAGTTAAAACCCAATTAGCTTTATTTGGACCATTGATGGATCTTTGGATAATGGATCTTGACCATTGGTCAGTGGCTCAATCTGGACCATTGGATGGCTCCCTGGATGAAGAATTGAGACCATTGGTGATAGTATCTTAATCTGGATCATTGATGATGGTGCCTTAATCTGGACCATTGGATTATTATGAAATAAATGTGGGATGAGATTAGCAGCGTAAAAAGGCTGATGGCACATGGATAAGACTTATCGGATAAGTCTTTTAAGCAGATATGTCATGCCCTTGGGACATGCCTCATCATGATAAGGCATGTGGATGGAATGCATCCCTTTGTGATGCATTGCCCTGCCTCTTATAAATAGGAGTGTGTTCCGAGGTTCCAAAAGAACGAAATCCATCCGAAGAGAAATCAACTCCCTTTTCTCTCTTATTTCTCTTATATGTCTTGTCCTAAACCAAAATAAGAAGGTCTTCTTTAGGACAAGAGATTTCTTACCCTAAAATAAGACAAGAAGGTCTTCTTCAGAATAAGAGGGTGTCTTGTCCTAAACAAGATAAAAAGGCACAAGAGGCTTTGAAGGGTTTTTTTTGTAAAAGAAAGAAAATTAGAAGGTAAAGAAAGCAAGCCAATAAATCTTTTGAAAGAATTAAGCATAACGATTAAAGTTTTGAAAGAGCTAGAGTCGAACCTAATTCTTGTGTGAATCAACATTGAAGGCTAAACACTTGTGCACCTTGTGAATATTTCAACATATTGAATTTAACGTTACAGATACTGTTTTATCTTACATTTACTATTTATTCATTTAATTATTATCGTTAAGAAGATCTTTTGATTTCCTATAAATATATTCATTAAGGAATTTGTAAAGTTCATATACTTTCGCTGCACTCTTAGGCATGCACAAAAAAAATCCTAACGGATCCTCCAAACTTACTCCCCAGTGGAAGTAACCAGCATGACATGCAAGCATACACAGGCACCAATTCCAACGGCTCAAATTGAATATAGAGAGCAAAATGAGAATAAACTGGGACTGTCTGTGGTGAGTGGCCACCATCAGAGGGGAATGCAAATCCAACCGACCTCAGATGAACCGAGTCTGAATAGCATCAGACAGGTTCAGATTTGGTAAAATTTGGGTATGGTTTAGTTTCAGCTTGCCCGTGTTCTGACTCCTTAAATTGTTTCTTGCTTCAGCAGCTGAAGTTGTCCAGAAAAAGCTTTTGCCCTCAAGCGAGATGAGCCTTTAAGCTTCCATGTAGATGGTGGGATTCTATTGACCTCAGAAGACTTCAGGTACACCTCAGACCCAAAAAAATCTATTGCATCTCTAACAGGTGCGAATTCAACACCTTATAAGCTGTTGTGCGGCTGCAAGTGACTGGAAGCAGTCGTCGTAACTTGGTTGTCTGCATTCAATATGTGAATCAAATGTGGAAGGGCAACTCATGCGGTACAGAAGGAAATTTTTGTCAAGGATCTAATCTGTTGCGATCTAATGGGTGTAAAATGAAAGGTACAGTAATTCTCCAAATAAATTTGCACCACATGAGGGCTCAGTATGTTGCAGACGAGCTGAAAATAAAATTTAACAGACAAACGATCAAAGCTAAATGTTTTCACAATAACAAATGCATCTGGGCAATGATATGTTTGGAGAAACATGTGAAGGTGCAGTGTAGCAATGCTAAAATGAATCTAATGGAAGCCTTTTTTTATTCACAATGAGCAAACTCAGTTCTCCTCAATCATGATTCTTTGGTTGTTATTAACCAAGTATCTTAGAGCCAGCTCATATGCAGAGAAGATGGCTCCATTGACAACAAAGGCCCGGGAAACAGCAGTTCCCAATCCACGCCACAGCACAGAAAAGCCTTCTTCTTGCACGCTTTTCCTGAGGCAGTCGACATGCCACGGTATTTTGGTGGTGGTTGATCCCCGTGAGTCGCTGATTGTGCTTGAAGCCTGGATTTCACCACATCCAAGGGTAGCAACAGATCCAACTAGCCACTCCCGCCAACCCCCCAGCAACAAGCATTGTTCCCAGGGTTTCCTGGCCACTTACCCGGCAGCCCGGGTGGAGCTGCTCTCTTGCATACTCGTAGCTCCAAAAATAGACCCCATGCGCAGGTGCATCACGGACAATAGTGATGGCCAGGCCTCTGTATAATCCGCGAATCCCTTCCCTTCTTAAAATCCCTTTGGCCATGCCAAGTGGCCCTAGCCGATTACTCTCATGATGCTTGTTCCCTATCATCCTTAGTTGAAGTTGTATCTTTACAAGCTCAACTGGGCTTAACAGTAAACTCTGAAGGGCACCTGTTCCAACACCAGCTAGTGCAACACTTCTGTATGAAGGAGGTTCGTTCATACTGTTTGCATCCAGAGCTCTTGACAAGACCGCAAACACCTGGAAGACCATAGCATTCTGCAACAAGAAATAGATAAAGGTGAATCAGAGACAGCATCTTGATTGTGCACATTCCTTATCCACTAAATAAGCAAGCTCAAAGAGATGCAGCATATAAAGGTAGTATGGGGTTCCAAATGTGTACATTTTAGAAATTTATTCTGCATAAAAGATAGTATTTATGAGAAAAATTTCCTATCTTAATTTGTAATAGTTCCATGTACATGGCTATTCTACTAACACCTAAAATCACGTCTGAAGAAATCAAGCATGAAGAGCAAGTTTCCATAGCAATTGTAAGATTATTTGAACATGCTAATGTGTTTTCATAGCAATTGTAAGATTATTTGAATATGCTAATGAAGTATGTTTGAAAGGATAACAGCCGTGTTGTTCCATACATTTATGATCACATATCGTGTGATGGTTCCATCTGGATGCCTGTTTCAATAGGTGACCATAAAATTCTAAATTGTATTGCAGTGTCAAGGGGGCCACTGGCATGCTTGGGTTTTCTCTGGTTACTGCTTACAGGTACTTCTGCAGATGCTATAACCTTAATCTCATTTTAAAAGTTAAAGTTTGATATAGCGATGTCCATAACAGGCCTGTAAATATGAACCTCAGAGGCTTTGAAAATATTCCATTCTAATACATCACGGTTATTGCTTCACATGGTTTGTCAGCATGTCTTCTCTTAATGCCCAGTGGGACAGTCCTGCTGCTAAAATTTTCAATCCATATGTTCTTGAACCCTCATCCATGAACCATTATAGTGCCCTTTATATGTGCAGAGAATTTGAAGAGTGACATGACTACAAAGCCAAAACTTATAATCCATGTGTTCTTGAATCCTAATCAATGAATCGTTATAATATTTTGTGTGTGCAGAGAATCTAAGGTATGACATAAATACAAAGCCAAAAATTGGTTGGGCTCTCCTGTTTATTTTACTTCCATTTGGTCTTTTTTTTTCAGCTCTCTCTCTTATCAATGGAGTCTTCAGTTCAATAATTTAGTGCAAACATATCACCAACTTGACTCTGTAACTACTTCCATGATGCAGGAGAGTTGCTCTGAGCATCAAAAGTAGATTGCAAGATGGCATTCACTTGCCTTTTCATCGGACTATCACAATCAATAGCCATGGGTTTTCTGATATGCCATGGCTGATCAGAATGCCCTCTGGTCTCTAATCACCTTGTTGATCTACGATTGGCACATGAAAATCAAGCAGAAAGTCTTCACGCAATATTTGTCACTTAAATGGAAGAACGAAAAGCAGCGTACCTGCAAAAGTTGAAACGTCCTCTAGAAACAAAACAAAACTTGCCCTCTTCATCTGTATTCCTATAACTCAAGCATTTGTTCAAGGTGCCACCACAAATCAATCCAACTTTCAAAAAAGTAACAGCAGATTATACTTTTAGCATAATATGTCAAACAAACAAGTTAGCATTCTGCAATAATTTTAAAAGCCTGGCTTGATTGTGTTAATGAAACTGAAAATATACATAACATCCCTAACTACTCTAAATTTGACTTTCATAAGTAGTATAATCTGTTCAGTGAACCATTAACTTTCTTAAAAGGGATCTTTAGGAACCTCTGAAACAACTCTATTTGAAGGTTGATCAGCTACTTATTATAATATCACATACACAGAATCAAAGTTGCATATTCCAACAAGGAAAAAAAGAGCTGGAGGATCTTTCCCATTCTTCAATGCAGGAATCTAATATTCCCATAAAGATATTTGTGTGGGACTTTTCTGTTTAACTTGGATGGGATCCAAACTTTCTTTATCGAACTCCAAGATGCAGAGGATATTCATTGACATCAACAGCAGACTGCATGTTTATCTCACATGAATTTCTCACAAGGAAATTCATGAGGTTCTAGATTTCAAACTATCTCAACAAATGCCCTGGCATTTGTTTCTCAAAAAATCTCATGTGACAGTTCATAAAGTGCTACATTTCAAGCTATCTCAATAAAAAGACTAGGGGCACATCCCTCAAAAAAAATTTAAGAAGCTGTTTTGTTGGTATATGATAAAATTTTTACTTTAACTGAATTCATGCAATATTTGCCCCTTCATAAGAAGCAAGGAACAGATTGAAATATTCTTGTTAGAGAACATGACTAACCACCTATATCTTCCTTTAGTTCCAAGAAAAAAAAAAAAAAATTTCCCATGTCAATGGCAGTTCAACCAAGTGCAAGCTGATATTTGTATGTGTAAATATGAGATAAAAAAAATTTTACTGTATAGTGTTAAGGAGGAAAAAGTTTGTTTTTTGAGAGAAAAAAAAAATAAAAGAAAAGGAAAAGGTCAGCATTATATAACCACGGACTCTCAAAGGCATGTGCCGTTGATTGTTAAGGTCATATCCTCCATGGTACTGCGATTTTAACCGAAAACTTAATTGCCAAGTTTTATCATACTGATGCCATAATCTTGACTGCTTTAGGAGGAGCCCTAGAAAAAGGATTCATGCTCACAGCAGAGAAATTGGAAATAGAATTGCTTTGCTTGCATTTAGGTATCGTTCCAGATTATTGGTTGCATGACTAGGTTTCTATTTTCTGTGTCTCATATTCAGCAGTATGTTCTAATGTCTCTTAAATTAGCCATTTGCTGGGGTCCTCTAAAAGTCCTTTTCCGAATTCCTTGAGCAGATAATCGAACGCAGCATATCCCAACAAAAGCAAAATAGTATTCGAGATTCTATTCCCTCGAGAATCGAACGCAGCATATCCCAACAAAAGCAAAATAGCGTTCGAGATTCCTTTTTCCCTCTTGTTTATTGATTTCTTTATTGACGATGTTTTTTTTTTTTTTAATCGGATGATTATTTACATGAAGTTAAGGACGAAAAACGAAAGAAAATCGGACCGTAATTTCTTTCTTGATCAGGAAGAGGGGAATGATCTACATACCTGGAAAGTGACAGAGGCGAGGGGGGCGCCCATGCCGCGGTAGAGCGCGGCCGGGCCCTCGGACGCGACGATGCTGCGGAGGAGGCCGACAGCGGAGACGGGGGGGCGGCCTAGGGAAGAGGCGGGCTGCTGCAGCCGGATCCGGAGGGTGTCAGGGGGTGACCGGAGATAACCCCGGCCATGCCCCCGAGGCCTCCTGCCACGAACTCCCTGCCCCAGCTGCTCGCTAAGAATTCCGGCCAGAACTCCATCGCCCAACCATACCACAGCTCCACCTCCGTCCACCACCAATCCAATTCCGAACCAAATCCCCTCTCTCTTCTCTCCTATACCACATTCATTTATAATATGTAACAAGGCACGAAACTAGAGAGTATAAGCGAGCAAGAATTAGCTATCCTTATTGGACGGCAACCGGGGAGACAAAGGCGTGAGGCGATAGAGTGCACGGTCACGGGAGCTAACATGATGGGCCAGGAGGCACCCCCGCGGTACAGCGTGGGGCCGGGGCGCGGCGGAAACGGCCAAACGCTATGATTCCGAGGGCGGCGAGAGCGGCTGAAACGTGCCATCTCCACCGGACCCTGAGCACCTCAGGCTCAGGCTCGGCCATTGGCTCGAAGCCCGGACGGGTTGGTCTCCATCTTTTTCTAAGCAAGGGCACGGCCCCTCGCTCCATCGCTACCCACGGACGGATCAGTGGCTGGCCGGCGATTTCTAGCCTGCTCTTCTTTTTATTCGGCCGAAGTGATAATAAAAATTTATGACTGAAGCGCATTTTTATTGAAAAAATAAAAAATAAAAAAATATTTTTAAATTTTTATTTTTGTTTCACTTTGATTTTTATTGCTAAAAGAATTAATACTATAATTTTTACGCTATGGTGGTAGGTCTACATGACGGAAAGGAAAATTTATAAGCCGAGGCGATCTTACGTGACAGTCCATAATTAAATGAGTTTTGACGATGGCATTTTTTTTTCTTCTATCGATCCTATTTCACCACCACTTCCTAATTATAGAGCATTGGAGCCTTTTTCTTACCATGTGTCGCAGCATCAACCCCTCCCCAAAGGCCCTCCTTCATCGTCACCGTTGGACCACTTGCCTGAGGATTTAGCTGGAAGAAGAGGAGAAAGAGAAGAAGGATGAGAAAACGATGTCTTGGGCTTGCTAAAAAAGCGATGAGAAACCATTAGGTGTCATTTGCATGGTAGTGTAGTAGGCAAGCTCTATCGCAAGTGGCACTTCCTACCATTGAAACTCAACCATTCCTTTGTCCTTATAATCCATCCATCTCTCCTCTTTTTAAGATTAGATTATAGAATTAGATGCGTAAAGTGCATACCGATAAGTTGGAGGAGAGGAGGCATTCTTGTTCTCTATAAAAGGGGATGGATGGATGTGTGGTTCAATCAGAGAAAAACGCAACCTGATAATTGCCACAACAGCTAAATTCTCTCATCTCCATGATGCTATCTCCCCTCCCCCCTCTTTTTGGCTTTCTTGCTACTGAATCTCTTCATTTCTTTTTGGTAATTCTGGGAATGAGGAGATGCCCAATGGTTGCATTTGGCCAGACATGGAGAGATAGTGAGCACAAAAGCCTTTTTTAAGGCAAGAAGTATTAAGGAAAAGAGAAAGGTGTTTTGAGATGGAGAAAAAGGAAGACGACATTGATTTTCGTCTTGTTTCAGCCAGAGACCTACTCTTCAAACGGAGTTGGCCGGCACTTCCAACTCATTGGAGTCGTGCCACGCGTCCACAACTAATAAAACTCGGGTTCGTTGGCGATCGGATTTGGATCTACCAAGTAGATTGCCATCTTAAGGATGCCATCAATTTTTTATTTACATCTTAAATATTTTTTGTGAAACATCTTTCAAAGTTTTAAAGTTAAATATGTACTGTAGTCAAAATTTACAAACGGAGGTGGAGTGGCCCAAAGAAAGAGACGGCCATCGTGGTGTCGGCGATGAATGCGGTGTCACGCGATCCGAACAAAATAAGCCACGGGGCTTGCGGTTGTCGCACCGACGGATGATGGCAGCAAATAGAACGTGCGCGAGAGGGACAGGCCACAGAAAGGGTTTTTCTGGACAATTCCGAACCAAATCCCCTCTTTCTCCTCTCTAATATACTATACATTCATGACATATTAACATGGCAAGAAACTAGAAAAGTAAAAGCGAGCGAGTGTCATCTTTCCTTGAGAAGAATGAGGAGATAGAGAGAAGAGCGGCCATTGGCTCCAACCTTGCTCTTCAGTTCTTCATTCAAGCGTTGCTACATTATAACAGCAACAACGTAGCGGATATACCATCTATAATTATAATTTAATGTATCATCGAGTTTCATATTAAAAGGGTCTTGATGCTACGGATTTTGATTCTTCAACTTGAAAACAGCACATTCGGATTTGAATGGCTTTCTTTCTTTTTTTGCAGATCTGCAAAATAGTCTTTGCACAGAGATGAAGATGGGTGATCTCTGTGAAAGACCATCATCCTCTTATGCTCAAATCAGCGAAAATCTTTAGCAAATAGATAAAGTGAAGAAGATTGTTGAAGAAGGATGCCCGATTTCTCATAGCAATGGCGTCCATTAGGGCTTTTTGTCTGCTTGAGAGCTTACCTGAAGGGTCTTGGGATCTGGTATTTATGCGCTGCTCCGGGCGTAGCTATGAAAATTGGGCACTAGTAAGGCTGATAGATACCTTATCAGAAATTCAAGATCCCCTTGATCATGGAGGGATGCCTTATTTGGCTTCTGCTCCTGTCTAAGAAGGTTTGTTCTAAGATCTTGACGATCGATGTGGTTTATTCCTCGAGATGTCTGGCATGATTTGGACGAGAATGATGCTTACCCTTCGGAACTCGATTATTTTGAAGTTTTAAAAATGCTCGGCTCTGTCGAGGTTTTGAGATAGCTCAATCTATCGAGGTATAAAGATGGCTCAATCCTATCGATGTTTGAAGATGGCTTGACTTTACTAAAGTATGAAGATAGCTTAACTTTACCAAGATATGAAGCCTTCAGTTGATGCGATTGTCCTTTACTACTATAGGTCAGCGAGTGAGAGCACATAGATGAATTCGACTGCCTGCCATGTCTATCGATGAAAGTGATGACGATTTTCTCCGCAGGTTTGACCGTTTGACTCGTCATCTCTAAGTTTTATTATTATTATTATTCTTTATCATATAACAATAGTTAGAGACAAGTTAAAATTTTATGGAGAGAGCCGATTGGAGCGCCAGTGGCTATCTCACCTATTTTGCTGTTAAGACCGAAAGGAGGACACGTGAGCATGGCTTGTCACGTTGTGATCGTTGATCTGTGATTTTTTTTCGTAAGGAAAGCTTGTAGTAACATATCTAATTAATGGTCCTAATTTATTAAATCAACGTATCCCCCATTAAAGTGATAACAGCCCCCTCTCTTAATTCCTAAGCGCTCGCTTCCTCCCTTAATTCCTGAGCGCCCGCTTCCTCCCTTAATTCCTAAGCGCTCGCTTGATGGGGCAAGCGTTGAAGGAAAAGGGTATAAAATAGGAACCCATCCTAAGGTTTCATGACGAAGGGTTCTCTAAGGGTTCAGAACACTATTCTCTCAAGAGAGATCCTAAGGTTTCTGAATACGGTTCTCTCAAGAGAGATCCTATAGTTTCAGAACAAGGTTCTCGAGAGAGATCAAGGTTCGTTCTCGAGAGAGATCTTAAGGTTCTATAGAGAGAAACCTAAAAGTGGAGGCATTGAAAATGAGTCCCTGATCAAGAGCAATCATGAAGGCATACACCATCTGGATGCGAGAGCTCATTGATTAGAAGACCGATCCATCGAGAGGAAGAGGAAAGATCAAGAAGATCAATCGATATCGTTAAGGAAGGAAGATCTCCCGTGCAGTCCATAGGAAGATCAGATTCCTTACCACCATTAAATAATAATGGCTGGAGGTAATTATATTTAAGAAAATTAAGTCTAACATTTGGTATCAGAGCGAGGTTAAAACCTCTGCCTTATTTTGCGAAGATTTCTATTAAGTTTCTCTTTTCAAGCAATTAATGCCGCGTGTTTTCCGTTTTTAGTTTTTCGGATCAAAGGTTGGTTTCGATCAGTTCTGATCACGGAATTGAAAGAAACCATTAAACCTATTTCAGATCCCGATCCCGATTTTGCGGAAACACGGCTTCTTTCTTTTCTATTAAAGATTTCTTTCTAGCATTAAATGTTTCCCAGATTTCTTTTTATGGTATTAAAGAGATAGCATTAAAGAAAGAAAAAGAAAAGAAACGTAGCTTTAAAGAAAAGAAAAACTAAAGGAGAGAAATGAAAAACTAAAGGAGAGAAATGCAGCGGAAACGTGGCTTCAATAACCACATCGGTGAAATATTAAAAAGAGGAGAGAAAACTTTCGGTTTTCGTTTTTCTCGCTTATGGTCTTTCCGTTCTCTCACGATTTAAAATATGGATTGGTTGGATTTTAAATGCATTTATTATCTGTTTAATGTTTTATTAAATCATGTAACATGATTTATTTTTATCATTTGTTTCTTGAGTTTAAATTTTTGTATTAAAATACGCCTCCTGAGTCTCTATGCCTACGGTGTTTTGCATAGACTGGCCCAAGGGAATAATGAGCTACGGCCGGACGTGTTTTAATTAACAAAAATTTTTTCTTAAGATGATAATTTTAAAATTCATTAAATAGATATTGAAATGTTCTGTTCTGCATACTAGATTTATTCTATGCATGAATTTGGTGGTAGTGTAAAAATCACAGTGCAAATCCTTTCAAGGTCTGATTGGTCATTTGGTGTCTAGAAAGGTAAAGAGATTGTGGTTACTTAATTGGTTCCGTTGACTGACCTAAGGAAAGCAACGGGGGGACCCCCACTTCTTTCACTGGCCTGGCCAATTTGACTAACTCGGATCTTGATTTGGAAATGTTACGTTGATTAAGATCACTACCTAATAATCATGCTAAATTGGTTAATCTATATGCATTTAATGTCATGTGATCAATATGATGTTGATTAATTGAGGAGTAGCCACAGCATCTTTGATTAATCAAAATTATATATTGAGTTGCAAAGATCACATAAGGTTAGATGACATTAATTGTGACTAATTATATTAATGTAATGAATCTTATCCCACAGGAATTTTTGTTGCACTAATATAATTAATTAGGATGCGATAACAAATTATTTTCTTAATTACCCACAGGAATTAAGAAAGGAATATAATTTGTTAGTCACATCATTAAGCTAATGAGTCTATTTGAGTATAATAACTTAGCCCACAGGTAGTTATTGTATGTTATTGATTCATGTTATTGCATGTTTACATTGGTAAACATGACATCAGTCCTCAAATTCAATTACATGAACATGATTTATTTTTTATGCAGCTATTATGCCTGTTAATATTTCTGATATGAAATGTGACATTCCCGATTTAAGTGGTGATAATTATAAATTATGGAAGGAGAGAATTCTTCTTCAATTAGGGTGCATGGATATTGACTATGCTATCAGGAAGGATGAACCACATTTAGTTACATCTACTAGCACTCAGGCTGAGATTGCTGCGTATGAACGATGGGAACGGTCCAATCGCCTCAGTATGATGTTCATACGTACTAAAATTTCTGCTAGTATACGTGGTTCAATTCCTGAGTGCAAAAATGTCAAGGAACTTCTGAAGGCTATTGATGCACAATTTGAGTCTTCAGATAAGGCAATGGCTAGCACCCTAATGACAAAGTTATCATCAATGAAGCTCACTACGGTTGGAGGTGTGCGTGAGCACATCATGAAGATGAGGGACATTGCGGCTCAGTTGAAATCCCTAGAGGTTGAGATGTCGGAATCTTTCTTGGTGCACTTTATTTTGAGTTCACTCCCACAGCAATATAGTCCCTTCAAAATATCTTACAATACACATAAGGACAAATGGTCAATTAATGAACTTCTGACCATGTGTGTTCAAGAGGAAGGGAGGCTGATTTTAGAAATGGGAGAAAGTGCACATTTAGTCACTCAGAGAAAGACTAAAGCTCCCAAAGCCAAACGCAAAGGAAAGGGTAAAGTATCCATCCATACAGAAGACAAGAAGGAGTCCAAGTGCTTCTTTTGCAAGAAGAAAGGACATATAAAGAAAGATTGTCTCAAATTCAAAGCTTGGCTTGACAAGAAAGGTACTCTAACCTCATTCGTATGTCATGAATCCAATTTAGTTATATGTCATAACACATGGTGGATTGATTCTGGTTCTACAATCCATGTTTCAAATACCTTGCAGGGTTTTCTAAATCAAAGGAAACCATTGGGAAGTGAACAAAGCATCTATTCAGGAAACAAGATGGGTTCACATGTGGAAGCAATTGGAACGTGCAGACTTATTTAACATTCTGGTTTTGTTTTGGATTTGGAAAAGACATTTTATATTCCAAGTTTCTCTAGAAATTTGATTTCAGTGTCAAGGCTTGTACCAGCAGGATATTCCTTTAATTTTAATAAAAGCTCTGTTGATTTATTTTATAAATCTAAGCTTATTGGGAATGGTACACTGTCAGACAATCTTTTCCAAATCAATCTGAAAAATAATACCACCTATAATGTGATGCACGCCCAAACTGGTATGAAAAGATGTGTTATAAATGAGAATTCCTCTATTTTATGGCATCGGAGATTAGGTCATATCTCCATTGACAGAATTAAAAGATTAGTAAAAGATGGAGTACTTGATACTCTTGATTTTACTGATTTTGACACTTGTGTGGATTGCATAAAGGGAAAGCAAACCAACAAGTCCAAGAAAAATGCCAAGAGAAGTTCGGAAATACTGGAGATCATACATACGGATATCTGTAGCCCAGATATGGATTCGTATGGTCAGAGATACTTCATCTCATTTATTGATGACTATTCACGATATATGTATCTCTACCTACTTCATAATAAGAACGAAGCATTAGATGCCTTTAAGGTATTTAAGGCAGAAGTAGAGAAACAATGCGGCAAGCAAATTAAAATCGTGAGGTCAGATAGAGGTGGAGAATATTATGGTAGATACACTGAGAATGGACAAGCACCTGGTCCGTTTGCTCGGTTTCTTGAAGAAAATGGAATTGTTGCACAATACACCATGCCAGGGTCTCCTGACCAAAACGGTGTAGCTGAAAGGAGAAACCGAACATTATTGGACATGGTAAGGAGCATGATTGTCAGCTCTAAGTTACCTAAATCCTTGTGGACTGAAGCTCTTAAAACTGCTACGTATATATTGAATCGGGTTCCAACCAAGGCTGTTTCCAAAACGCCATTTGAGTTATTTAAAGGTTGGAAACCGAGTCTGCAACATATACGTGTTTGGGGATGCCCATCTGAAGTAAGAGTCTATAATCCACAAGAAAAGAAACTAGACCCAAGGACTATCAGTGGATACTTTATTGGATATGCTGAGAAGTCCAAGGGTTATAGATTTTATTGTCCATCTCACAGCACTAGGATTGTGGAATCAAGAAATGCAAAATTTCTTGAGAATGACTTGATCAGTGGGAGTGATCAATCTCAGTATTTGGCTTCTTCTGAGAAAGATCATTCAGTTATTCCAGCTTTCACTTCAAGTGAGGGATTGGTTGTTATTTATGGCACTCCTCAAACTCAATTAAGTGCCCAACAACCAGTCATTGAGATTTCACAAGCTGATGGTAATCTAGAAGATCGTGTTGTTCATCAACAATCAGTTGTGCAAGATACTCCTCAAGAGGTCATTGACACAACATTAAGAAGATCAACTAGAATAAAGAAATCAGCAATTCCTGGTGATTATGTTGTGTATCTACATGAATCTGACTATAACATTGGAGCCGAAAATGATCCTGAAACGTTTTCACAAGCCATGAGTTCTAAGGAATCAAACTTATGGTTCAATGCCATGAAAGAAGAGATGGAATCTATGGCATCTAATCGAGTCTGGGATCTTGTTGAGTTGCCTGATGGTGTAAAAGCCATTGGATGTAGATGGATCTTCAAAATAAAGAAAGACTCGCAAGGCAACATTGAGAGATATAAAGCAAGACTCGTTGCCAAAGGATTCACTCAGAAGGAAGGAGTCGACTACACTGAGACATTTTCTCCTGTATCCAAGAAAGACTCTCTCCGAATAATCATGGCATTGGTAGCTCATTTTGATTTTGAGTTACATCAAATGGATGTGAAGACCGCATTCCTTAATGGAGATCTAGAGGAAGAGGTTTACATGAAACAACCTGAAGGATTTTCCTCTAGTGATGGTGAGCATTTGGTTTGCAAACTTAAGAAATCCATATATGGATTGAAACAAGCCTCACGTCAGTGGTATTTAAAATTTCATGATGTGATCTCTTCCTTTGGTTTTGAAGAGAACATCATGGATCAATGTATATACCAGAAGGTTAGTGGGAGCAAAATTTGTTTCTTGGTCCTATATGTGGATGACATTCTGCTTGCAACCAATGATAAAGGGTTGCTACATGAGGTGAAACAATTTCTCTCTAAAAATTTTGATATGAAAGATATGAGTGAGGCATCTTATGTCATTGGCATTAAGATCCATAGAGAAAGATCTCGAGGCATTTTGGGATTGTCTCAAGAAACTTATATCAATAAAGTCTTGGAGAGATTTGGATGAAAAATTGTTCACCAAGTGTTGCACCTATAGTGAAGGGTGACAAGTTCGCTTTGAACCAGTGCCCTAAAAATGAACTTGAACGGGAACAGATGCACAACATTCCATATGCTTCAGCTGTTGGAAGCCTAATGTATGCTCAGGTTTGCACAAGACCTGACATAGCATTTGCAATAGGAATGTTGGGAAGATATCAGAGTAATCCAGGTTTAGACCATTGGAGAGCTGCTAAAAAGGTCATGAGGTATCTTCAAGGGACCAAGGACTACATGCTCATGTATAGACAAACTGATCATTTGGAGATAGAGGGCTACTCAGATTCGGACTTTGCTGGCTGCGTGATTCTCGGAAATCAACATCAGGATTTATATTTATGTTAGCTGGTGGAGCCATATCTTGGAGAAGTGCAAAGCAGACCTTGACTGCTACCTCTACTATGGAAGCAGAGTTCGTTGCTTGTTTTGAGGCTACATCGCAAGGTGTATGGTTGAAGAGTTTCATCTCAGGGCTTAGAATTGTTGACTCCATTACTAGGCCAATTAAATTGTACTGTGACAATTCAGCTGCTGTATTTTTGGCTAAAAACCATAAGAGTGGTAGTCGAAGTAAACATATCGACATTAAGTATTTAGCCATAAGAGAACGTGTTAAAGAGAATAAAGTGGTCATAGAACACGTTAGCACTGAATTGATGATAGCTGATCCTTTAACTAAAGGCATGCCAATTAAGAAGTTTAAGGATCATGTGATAAGAATGGGAGTTGGTCCCATGATATAATTGTATTGATAACAATTTGTACAATGAAACTCTTATTTCAAGCGTTTGTTTATTTCTCATTCAGGTGTACACGTTATATGACTTTTGAGAAATGACAAACTTTTCTTTTGGACTCAGAATAAACATATGGTTTATTCATTATGTTATGTTGTCACATTTGGAATGGTGATAAAGAAATTGAATGCATTGTAATACATAGAAGATAATACTCAATTATAGAGGACCTATCGCTATGATTCATGTATTTAGTTTCTTGTTCAGTGTTGATAAAATATACGGACCAAGTGGGAGAATGTAGTAACATATCTAATTAATGGTCCTAATTTATTAAATCAACGTATCCCCCATTAAAGTGATAACAGCCCCCTCTCTTAATTCCTAAGCGCTCGCTTCCTCCCTTAATTCCTGAGCGCCCGCTTCCTCCCTTAATTCCTAAGCGCTCGCTTGATGGGGCAAGCGTTGAAGGAAAAGGGTATAAAATAGGAACCCATCCTAAGGTTTCATGACGAAGGGTTCTCTAAGGTTCAGAACACTATTCTCTCAAGAGAGATCCTAAGGTTTCTGAATACGGTTCTCTCAAGAGAGATCCTATAGTTTCAGAACAAGGTTCTCGAGAGAGATCAAGGTTCGTTCTCGAGAGAGATCTTAAGGTTCTATAGAGAGAAACCTAAAAGTGGAGGCATTGAAAATGAGTCCCTGATCAAGAGCAATCATGAAGGCATACACCATCTGGATGCGAGAGCTCATTGATTAGAAGACCGATCCATCGAGAGGAAGAGGAAAGATCAAGAAGATCAATCGATATCGTTAAGGAAGGAAGATCTCCCGTGCAGTCCATAGGAAGATCAGATTCCTTACCACCATTAAATAATAATGGCTGGAGGTAATTATATTTAAGAAAATTAAGTCTAACAAAGCTGTTATAGTGTTTGATTATGTTTAAGATAAGCTTGAAAGATGATCTTTTTTTCAAATGTGATGTGGTTGATCCGATACTGTTAGAGAATCGTGAAAGAAGAAAATTAATGAAGCCTCCTTCGGCCTCAGCTCCCAACATTCATCCACGGCATTGCTCCCAGCTGCGACATGCATTTAATGGTACAGTCATAATGACTTGGAGGGCATTTATGGCTGCCATGATGGCCTCATTGGCCTCGGACATGTTCCACCTTCGACTTCGAGACCCCTCTCGGTCTCGATCATAATGACTTGGAGGACATTTATGGCTGCCATGATGGCCCCATCGAAAATGTTTCACCTTCGACCACGAGACCCTCTCGGTCTCGGCCATAATAACTTAGAGGGCATTTATGGCTGCCATGATGGCCCTATTGGCCTCGGACATGTTCCACCTTCGACCCCGAGACCCCCTCTCGGTCTCGGCCTATCGGTCTCGGTCATAATGACTTGAAGGGCATTTATGGCTGTCATGATGGCCCCATCGGCTTCGGAATTGTTCCACCTTCAACCCCCGAGACCCCTCTCGGTCTCGGGCCCTCTCGGTCTCGGGCCACATGAATAGTATCTCAGCCCCCGAGACCCCCTCTCGGTCTTGGGCCATATAAACAGTATCTCAACTCCCGAGACCCCTCTCGGTCTCGGGCCATATGAACAGCGTCTCAGCCCCCGAGACCCCCTCTCGGTCTCGGGCCACATGAACAGCGTCTCAGCCCCCGAGACCCCCTCTCAGTCTCGGGCCACGTGAACAGTATCTCAGCCCCCGAGACTCTCGGTCTTGGGCCACATGAACAGCGTCTCAGCCCCCGAGACCCCCTCTCAGTCTCGGGCCACATGAACAGTATCTCAACCCCCGAGACCCCCTCTCAGTCTTGGGCCACATGAACAGCATCTCAACCCCCGAGACCCCCTCTCGGTCTCAGGCCGCATGAACAATATCTCAACCCCTGAGACCCCCTCTCGGTCTCGGGCCGCATAAACAGTATCTCAACCCTTGAGACCCCCTCTTGGTCTCGGACCGCATGAACAGTATCTCAACCCCCGAGACCCCCTCTCGGTCTCGGGCCACATGAACAGTACTTCGACCCCCGGCGCATAATCCGGCCCGCTCTGGGCCACCTGGCATGCCCACATGATCCGCCGCACATCTGTAGCAGGGTGTGATCATGCCTCATAACGACGTATGGTCCGTTGTATGTCTATCACTGTGTGCGACCATACCCCATTGCAGCATACGGTCCACCACCTGCCCGCTACTATGCGCGGTCATATCCAGCGGTGGTGCGCACCAGATATAGCCCCAAATGCAAGACACTTGTGAGGCCGTGCTGACCAATTACGCGGGACACCTCCAGCATGCACGGTGACATTACGATTTGTCATTATCAGCCTCGTATTTTGTCCGACGCCCAAGTCAGCGAGTCGTGGAACAGGGAGATTATATCTAAGTGGAAATTTTAGAGGAAGCCAGAGAGAGTCCCCTCGCATAGAGCTCGGGTCCTCTTTTTATACCTGTCTGGGATCCCGTTTACCTCGCTCTGTTGGAACCGTCGAATCTTCCTTGTTGTGATGTTTCATCGAACGGCAAGTCGTTGGGCTGTTGCTGGATAAGGGCCGCTTATAGCGGTAACTGCCAATCGAGCTAACACTTGCCCATGATTTCGGCGAGCTAGGTGCTCGGCAGTAGACCTTAGATCACGGGATCCGTTATATGAGACTGGTCATTGTGCATGTGAAAGATGCTGAAGGCCGACGCTGGGAGTCGGAGCTGGAGGCCGGCGCTGGAGGCCGTCACTGGATGCCAGCGCTGGAGGCCGGAGCCAGTCTCAGCGCTGGGGGCCGACGCTGGAGGCCGACGCTGGAGGCCGTCACTGGATGCCAGCGCTGGAGGCCGGAGCCAGTCTCAGCGCTGGGGGCCGACGCTGGAGGCCGTCACTGGATGCCAGTGCTGGAGGCCGGAGCCAGTCTCAGCGCTGGGGCCCCGCGAATGGGGGTTTTGCTGTCACATCATTGCTTTCAAAAACCGTGCAAAAGATAATACCACCCAGAGGAAATGGCCAGCCGTATCAGATGCCCCCCGCCCCTGAGATGGGTGAGCGTTCACTTACCCGCGAAAGGGGTGTTAATATCCTCTAGGCGGCCGTTTTCGCGTCATTATTTCGCCTTTGTTGGGATTAGAGAGGATTTCCCTCGGGCAGCGTTACAAAAGGCGAGCGGTATCATTGTGATAAAGCTAATGCCTCCCTTTTTATCGGTGGTCTTTTCGAGTTTTTCGCGCTGGCAGGCCGTCGAAACGCCTCCCAATTGAAGATGGACGCGTGGTCAGATCGGACGATTGTGGGGTGATCTGAAATGGCGTTATGAGGAAAAATCGCCCTTATCTTCCCATCCTCCCCATTTCTTACGCTGCTGCCCCCTTTCGAGTCCGCAAGCGTCCATTTGTCTCCCGTGTTCATTCTCTCCCCGTGCTCCGTTTTTAGCTCGAGTTTTCCAGGTTAGTTCCTATGGTTTCATCACCTTCTTGCTCCATCTCTGGTTCCTGGGAGGTTCCCACAACCCTTCTCAGGCTTCCGATTCCTTATCAAGCCAATGGTCTACCCCTTCCTCTAACCGCTCTTCACCGGAGCAGCGGCCAGTCAGTCGTCCCCTAACCGGGAGTCGTCCGGCCGGCGGGCGGATTTCCGTCCGGAGCCATTCGATGGCTGCCGGTCCTTCCAGGGTCGCCAAGGAGTCCCCCGAAGGGACTACTTCCGCCATGTCAGCTCAAGACATAGTAAACCTAAAAGCCAAGTATAGCTTCCCGTCGGACCTTCATTTGTTCCACCCTGCCCCCAATGACAGGGTAACTTCTTCCCGTTCCGGAAGGGTTGCTTTGTACGGAGCCTTTTTTAAGGCCGGGCTTCGGTTGCCTATCCACCCTTTTATTCTCAATCTTCTGGACCGATACTCTTTGACACCCTCCCAGTTAGTTCCCAACTCAATCCGAACCATCGTCGGTTTTCTGGTACTCTGCCACCTGCAAGGCATTGAGGCCAGTATCTCTTTATTCCGCAGCTTTTATACCCTTCGCAAGCAATCGGGTTGGTGGTCCTTCACCCCTAGGTCTAATAGGATCCTCAAATTGTGCCTTCCTACTTCCGTCAAAGGGTGGAAGGACAAATTCTTCTTTGCTGATATCAGTGGGGTTCGTGGAAGCTGGGGGATACCCAACATTGACGCTAATAGGGATCCCTCCATCCTTCCACGAGATCGGATGGCATTTGGGCAGCTTCTGACTGCCGACATCCCTCGGTGTAACATGCTTTTAGCCGAGGAGAACCTTCGTCTTGCCGGTTTAATTCCCTCGAGGGGTGAGCACTTGATCACTCGCCTCTCTTCTTCCCCCTTTACTTTTCTTCTTTTCTTTTCCTCTTCCTCTTTTTTTTTTTAACTACTCTTCGCCTGTATAGGGATGGCGCCGTCGCTTCATGAGCTCAAGCAAGCGGCCACCAGGAAGAGGAAGGTTACAGGGGACGTGCCTCCTGCCCAAAGAAGGGCCATTGCTAAAGTCCCGAGGAGGGCCGACGCGGGGAGGGTTGATACAGAGAGGGCCGACGCTGGAGGGGCTAAAGTCGTGAAGCCCCTGCGTGCAAAGGTTTTGAAAAAGGGCGGCCCTAAAAGGGCCGACGCTGGTGAGATCGAGGCCAAGGGGGCCAGAACTGTGGAATCCTCGCATACGTGCGAGGCGGCCAGGGCCCAAGGCGACGAGCCCGCCATGACAGAAGTGGTAAGGGCCGAGACCAGCAAGGAGGTAGAGCGGAGCCAACTAGAGGGAAGATCTTCAGCTTCAGCTCCTCCGGTTATCCTGCTCGACCCTTCTCCTGAGAGGATTGCAAGGGCGCCGTCGCCCTTGCCCAAAGCCGTAGAGACGGAACAAGTTCCTGCGGCAGTAGTGACGATTCCAGCAGCTATCCTGCCCCCCATGGGGGCAACAGCTGAAGCGCCTCCACCAGTCAAGGGGTCGGAGGCGGCAGGTTCAGAGGCGGAATCTGTCTCTGTAGGCCCAACGCCAAGGGGAGAGAGGGGCGTCGATCCTTCCTTCCAATCGCTGTTGGCGAACCACAGCCGCTGGGCTGAACGGACCTTGGAAGAAGCCACGGTGGTTGAGGTGCAAGAGTTTCTCCGGAGTCAGGGGAGAGTCACCTTCTTCCGCGAAGCATCAGTGGCGCATCTCTGGGTGAGCTTCTGCTTAATTATCATCTCTTTTTTTTTTTTTTTTTTTTTTTTTTTTGCTTTCTCACCTTGACATTTCCTCCAGGCATTGAACTCTCTAGTCGCCCTGAAGAATCTCTGGACCCTGAGCGACACCGCTATCGACCAAGCGCGGGAGGAGATGTTGTCCCTCCAAGTCAAGGCGGAAAAGGCGGAGATGGCTCTGGAGGATACTCGGGCCACCCTAAAGGGTGAAATCGATGTCATCGGCTAAGAGCCGAGAAGGCTGAGTATGCGCTGGAAGTTGCCCAGCGCCGCGCAGCCAATGAGCTGGATAATGCTCAGGTGGCCGAGGAAAAACAGAAAGTTACCGAGGAGAAGCAAAGGGCAGCCGAAGAGAAGCTGAAGGTGGCAGAATTGGAGGTGTGTGTTTTAAAGACCCAATTAAGTTCTGCCTCCATTGAGACAGATGCGGCCAAAGAGGCCACCTGCCAGTGCATCACCAAAATTGCAGATCTGGAGGCGGCGGTGACAGAGGCCCAGAGGGGGGCCATTGAGTCCGAGAAAAGAGCTCTCGAGATGGAAAAAAGAGTTGCCGAGGCCGTAGAGGATTTTAAAAAGTCCAAAGCCTTCGATAAGGAGGTGGCCAAGTCAGCGGCGTTTGCTTATGACGCCGGCTTTCAAGACTGCAAGGATAAAATCCAGGAACTCTACGACTTAGAGGATATTGAGGGATTGAAGCCTGATGACGTTCCTGAGGATGATGTCCCAGCCCCGGATGACCTTTAATAGCTTTAGTTTTTCTTTTTGTATCGATATGTGCCTGACTTGAGTCGGCAACTTTGTACCCTTTTAGCTATCAATGAATGTTTTTTTTTTTTACTGTGCACCTTTGGTCATAATTAGCTTCAGCTGAGTCAGCTGTTATGAATCACCAACCAATGGTGTCTTGTCAGCAGAATGTGACTGAGCCACATATTGTCCCAGATACCAGCACAGGGAGCCAACTTTTAGTGCCGACGCAGGGCGCCAGTGTCTAATATGCCGACACAGAGCCAGTCTTGGTGCCAACACGGAGTTGGTCTTTAATATGCCGACGCGGTGCCGGTCTTCAATATGCCGACGCGGAGCCGGTCTTCAATATGCCGACGCGGAGCCAGTCTTTAGCGCCAACGCGGAGTTGGTCTTTAGCGCCAACGCGGAGTTGGTCTTTAATATGCCGATGCGGTGCCGGTCTTTAATATGCCGACGCGGAGCCGGTCTTCAATATGCCGATGCAGAGCCGGTCTTCAATATGCCGACGGAGCCGGTCTTTAGTGTGCCAACGCGGAGTTGGTCTTTAGCGCCAATTGTTGGTCTTTAGCGCCAACGCGGAGTTGGTCTTTAATATGCCGACGCGGAGCCGGTCTTCAATATGCCGACGCGGAGCCGGTCTTCAATATGCGACGCGGAGCCGTCTTTAGTATGCCGACACGGGGCCGGTCTTCAATATGCCGACGCGGAGCCGGTCTTTAGTGTGCCAACGCGGAGTTGGTCTTTAGCGCCAACGCAGAGTTGGTCTTTAGTGCTGAACGTACTCATCCGAAAACAAGTGAACATGTTGAACATTCATTTATCAAATAGATTCAAATTAACGAAATAGCGTTCTATTGATAATACCGGCGTAAGTTGTCGGCGTTCCAAGTTCGAGGGAGCGGTTTCCCGCCTAGCTCTTCAACTTTGTACGCCCCATGGTGAAGTATCTCCTTGACACGATTTGGTCCTTCCCATTTTGGTGCCAGCTTGCCCCCCTCTGTCGGCTTCGATACTTCCGCTCTCCGCAGAACGAGGTCTCCAGGACGGAATGTCTTGGGCTGCACCCGAGCGTTGTAGTGCTTGGCCACTCGCTGACGGAATGCTGCCATGCGAAGCTGTGCTTGGTCTCGCAATTCTTCCACCAAATCCAGATCGGCCCTCAGCTGGTTTGAGTTGCCTTCTTCGTGGTATAATTCCGTCCGGGGGCTAGGAACTCCTATTTCCACCGGGATGACCGCCTCGGTCCCAAAGACCAGGCTGAAAGGGGTTTCCCTAGTAGGTGCTCGCGGCGTCGTGTGGTAAGCCCAGAGTACACTGGAGAGTTCCTCCACCCAGCGTCCTTTACAGCTATCTAGCCGAGCCCTGAGTCCTTGGAGGATGATGCGATTGGTCACCTCGGCTGCACCGTTGGTTTGGGGGTGCCCTACTGAAGTGAATCGATGATGGATTCCTAGGCCGTCGCAGAATTCCGGAAGGCCGTGTTGTCAAACTGCCGGCCGTTATCTGTAATGAGGGTGTGCGGTAGCCCGAATTGGCACACCACAGACTTCCAGAAGAAAGTCCTTATTTTGGCTTCCGTGATCTTAGCAAGAGCTTCCGCCTCGATCCACTTGGTAAAATGGTCGACGGCCACCACTAGGAACTTGCATTGTCCGGAAGCAGGAGGGAACGGTCCCAGGATGTCCATGCCCCACTGTGCAAAGGGCCATGGTGCAGCTAGAGGGGTCAGCTGGGACGCCGGCTTATGTTGGATATTGGCGTGACGCTGGCAGCTGTCACACCTTTTAACGAGTTCGGATGCATCCTTCTTCATTGTCAGCCAATAATACCCCTGCCGCAGGGCTTTATATGCAAGAGCCCTGCCCCCAGATGGCTTCCACATATCCCTTCATGTATCTCCCGCAGAATATAATTGGCTTCGGTGGGACCGACACACCTGAGGATAGGGTATGAGAACGACCTTCGGTAGAGCTTTCCTTCTATAATGAGAAACTTTGGGGCCCGTCTTTTAAGTTTCTTAGCTTCGGCAGGGTCTTCTGGGAGGTTACCCCCAGTAAGGTACCGGACATAGGCGTCCATCCAGGAGGGCTCCTGCTCCACTGGTAAGGTTTCTCTTGATACGTCAATACTCGGGGCTTCTAGGTGCTCCACATAAGCTTTTCCCAACATCCCATCGGCTGAAGTGGCAAGACGGGATAGGGTGTCGGCTCTAGCATTCTCCTGTCGAGGAATGTAGCTGACGCTGAAATGAGTGAAGGGGGAAACCAGTGAGTGCACCATATTTAAATAGCGAGCCATGATGGGATCCCTTGCCTTGTATTCCCGTGTAATCTGGCCAGCAACCAGTTGGGAATCGGTGAATGCCCTAAGGCGTTTCACCCCAAGCTCTCGAGCTAATCTCACACCGGACAGCAAAGCTTCATATTCCGCCTGATTATTAGTGGCTGGAAAGAGGAAGCGAAGTGCACACTTCGGTCACCACCCCATCCGAGTTGGCCAAGATGAGGCCTGCTCCGCTCCCTTGAGAATTCGATGCCCCGTCCACATGAAGGACCCATTCATCAGCACTGGTTCCGAGGGGCTGAGTGTCCGTAGGGGGTTCTTTAGGTTGCTCCATTCCCCAAGTACATTCGACCAAAAAATCTGCCAAGACTTGAGACTTCATGGCCGAACGGGGGCGGAAAGATAGATCGAATTCCCCCAGCTTGAGGGCCCACCTTGCCAGCCGGCCGGAAGTATCTGGGCGAGCAAGAACTGTCCTCAGAGGTTGGTCTGTGATCACCGCAATTGGGTGGGCTTGGAAGTACGGCCGCAGACGCTGGGCAGACACGATCAATGCAAAGATGATCTTTTCCATATTTGAATATCGGGTCTCGGCATCATGAAGCACCTTACTCGTGTAGTATACTGGCCTTTGCGTGCCGTTGGTGTCCATGCGGACCAGCACAGAGCTAACAGCTTCAGGAGAGGCCGCAAGGTATAGAAGGAGTTCTTCTCCACCCGTCGGCTTGGCCAGCAGTGGCGGGGTAGATAAGAATTCCTTTAACCCTTCGAACGCCTCCTGGCATTCTTTCATCCATTCAAACTCGTTGACTCTGCGAAGCGCCTTGAAGAAAGGTAGACACCTTTCGCGGATTTGGACAGGAAGCGGCTTAGGGCGGCCACCCTTCCCGTCAGGCGCTGTACTTCCTTCTTATTGGCAGGAGGCCTCATGTCCAAGATGGCTTGGACTTTGTCCGGGTTCACTTCGATCCCCCTCCGGGTTACCATGAAGCCCAAGAACTTTCCGGCTGTCACCCCAAATGCACACTTACGAGGGTTCAGCTTCATCTGATATCGACGAAGGTTGTCAAAAGTTTCTGTTAGGTCCGCAATATGGTCAGTGGCATGAATGCTTTTTGTCAACATGTCATCCACGTACACTTCCATGTTACGTCCTATCTGGCCTTCAAAGACCTTGTTCATCAGTCTCTGGTAAGTGGCTCCCGCATTCTTTAACCCGAAGGGCATTACCTTGTAGCAGTATAACCCCTTCTCAGTTATGAAGGAGGTAGCTTCTTCGTCCGCCGGGTTCATCCGGATCTGGTTGTATCCAGAGAAAGCATCCATGAAGCTAAGGACTTCATGGCCGGATGTAGCGTCCACCAATTGATCGATTCGGGGCAGGGGAAAGCTGTCCTTAGGGCACGCCTTGTTGAGGTCGGTGAAATCTACACACATTCTCCAACTTCCGTTGGTCTTGCGGACTAGCACCACGTTAGCCAACCATTCGGGTAATGGACTTCCCGAATATGGCCCGCAGCCATTAACTTGCGGACTTCCTCGTCGATAGCTTTCTGTCTGTCTGGGCGAAGTTTCTTTTTTTCTGTCGGACCGGCCGACATTCTGGCTTGAGGTTGAGTCGATGGGTGATCACTCCCTCGGGGACGCCCGGCATGTCTGAGGATGACCATGCGAAGGCGTCAATGTTGGCACGCAGGAAAGTAAGAAGTTGATGGCGTGCCTCCTCCGGAAGCAATGCCCCCACCTGAACAGTCCTGGCCAGGTCATCACCCAAGGGGAGGGTTAGAAGGTGCTCTGCCGGCTCTCCCCTTCTTCTCAGCTCCCGGGGATCGAGTGACTCAGAGACTGCCGCCGACGCCGCGTCCAGCGGGCTGGGAGACAAATGGTAGCAGGGCGGGAGCGGGCTTTGCTCCCCTTTCATTTCTCCACTCCTTCGTTGGTGGGGAACCTTACCAATAATCTCTTGGTGGAGACTACGGCATCCAGCAGATTCAACCTGGTCTTCCCAAGATAGCGTTGTAAGCCAGTGGGACCCGGACCACCAAGAAATTTATAACCACAGTGCTCTGACATGGAGGGGTTCCAGCCATGACCGGGAGGGCAATTTCCCCCTCGACACTCACTGAATCTCCCGTGAAGCCCATTAGCGGTGTGGCAACGGGTCGGAGTAAAGACCTTGACAAGTTCATCCGAACAAAAGCCTCATAGCTCAAGACATCCACAGAGCTCCCACTATCAATTAAAATTCTTTTTACAGGATGTTTGGCTATAGTCATGGACACCACGACGCTGTCGTCATGTTTATTAACCACCCCATCTAGATCCTTTCCAAAGAAAGGAATTACAGAATCTATTCCCCCTCGCTGCCTCTTCGAACCGCCACCCGCTCCCCAGGAAATCATAGCTATAGTTTTTTCAGTTGGAGCATTATCTACGCCAGTCGGACGACTCGGAGGCACCGGGGGGCCCGACGCAGGAGGGTTTCCCCTTCGAACAAATTTGCTTAGGTGGCCTTGCTGAACCAGCTCCTCAATGGCCTTTTTCAGATGGCGGCAATCCTCGTGTCGTGACCGTAGTCTCGGTGGTACCGGCAATAAAACTCCTTGTTGCGGGGGGCCCCAGACTTCAAGGGAGTCGGACGCTTGAAATAAGGTTCCTCCTCTATCTCCAGCAGGATGTGAGAGATGGGAGCCATGAGGGGGGTGAATTGCTCCTTAGGAACCAGTGTCTGTGGTCGGCGATCTGGACGGCGTGGAGGCTCGGGCTTACGAGGTCGTGCACCGGCGTGATCAGTAGGCGGTGGTTTATTACTGATGTTCTTGTCAACTTCCCTCCTGGAAGAATCCGCCTCGTCGGCACGGATGTACTTTTGGGCTCGGCTCAGAAGCTCAGCATAGGAACTCGGAGGCTTCTTATCCAGGGAATACGCGAACCTGGATGGGCGAAGTCCTCGTTTCAGGGCCAAAGTGGCCACGGAATCTTCCAGGTTGTACACCTCCAACGCTGCCTCCTTAAATCGAGCGACGAAATCCTTCAAGGTCTCGCCACTCCTCTGCTGAACAGCAAAGAGGCTATCTGCCACTCGCGGGATCTTTCGACAGGCATCAAAGTGAGCCAGGAAAGATCGCTCGAGCTGCCGAAATGAGTTGATGCTGCGCGGGGCAAGCGGGAGTACCACGCGCGCGCCGCTTTCCGGAGAGTGGCCGGAAAGGCGACGCATAAAAGGGAGTCCGTCGCTCCCTGGACCTGCATAAGGACCTTGTAGCTCTCCAGGTGGTCAAGGGGATCCGTCGTCCCATCGTATGGATCCAGTTGGGGGAGACGGAACCGGGGCGGGACCGGCTCCTTCATGATATGACGGGAAAGCGGGGGACGATGCTCATAAGCCGTCCCGTAAGGGTCGGTGATCCGGCGGCTGAGCTCGTCCAACCGTCGATGATACTCGTCGAGCCTTTGCTCGGCCCGACGGGTGGTTTTCGGAGAGTGCCATCTTGGGATGAATCAGAGGAAGGAGCTGAAGAAGATCGCTGGCGCAAAGAACGCGCCCGCCTAGACTCTCTTTGGTGGTGGGAACGACCGGAGTGGCGAGAAGGGGACCGCCGTCGCTTCGAGGTCCCTCGGTGATGAGGTTCGGGGGTGAGCGGTGGGAGACCTCAGGCGGGGTCCCACCTTGGTGAGACTGGACTGTTCCCCGCATTCCTTCGTCAAGCATAGGGGGCTGAGTTGCAGCAGCCAAATGATGCTCTTGCAGCCCCCGGACCATTGTCGTCAGATCCTGGACCTGGTGGGCCAGAGCTTCAAGCCGGTCAAGTTGGCTCATCTGCGCAGGGGGCGGAACATGGAGATTGGCCTCCGAATGCTCAGCCCGTGGAATGCGCCCGGCTGCTTGACTGGAGGAAGCCTCCTGTGCTCGCGTGGTCACCATCGTTTCCCTTGCAAAATTGATGGGGTCATGGGAGAACTTTCATCTTCCTCCCGTGTGAACTGCGCCCCTTCCTGGCGCGCCAATCTGTTGCCGCCAACTCACTTATGATGAACGTCGAATGGGCTAGGATCGTGGTGAGCGTAGAAAAGTCGCCGTCTTCCTTCTAGAGCCTGCAAAAAGTCCCGGACCGGTATTTCCGGTGGGGACCCTCCGACGCCCAAGTCAGCGAGTCGTGGAACAGGGAGATTATATCTAAGTGAAATTTTAAGAGGAAGCCAGAGAGAGTCCCCCTCGCATGGAGCTCGGGTCCTCTTTTTATACCTGTCTGGGATCCCGTTTACCTCGTTCTGTTGGAACCGTCGAATCTTCCCTGTTGTGATGTTTCATCGAACGGCAAGTCGTTGGGCTGTTGCTGGATAAGGGCCGCTTATAGCGGTAACTGCCGATCGAGCTAACACTTGCCCGTGATTTCGGCGAGCGAGGTGCTCGGCAGTAGACCTTAGATCACGGGATCCGTTGTATGAGACTGGTCATTGTGCATGTGAAAGATGCTGAAGGCCGACGCTGGGAGTCGGAGCTGGAGGCCGGCGCTAGAGGCCGTCACTGGATGCCAGCGCTGGAGGCCGGAGCCAGTCTCAGCGCTGGGGGCTGACGCTGGAGGCCGACGCTGGAGGCCGTCGCTGGATGCCAGCGCTGGAGGCCGGAGCCAATCTCAGCGCTGGGGGCCGACGCTGGAGGCCGATGCTGGAGGCCATCACTGGATGCTAGCGCTGGAGGCCGAAGCCAGTCTCAGCGCTGGGAGCCGATGTTGGAGGCCGACGCTGGAGGCCGTCACTGGATGCCAGCGTTGGAGGCTGAAGCCAAAGTCAGCGCTGAGGCACCGCGAAAGGGGGTTTTGCTGTCATATCATTGCTTTCAAAAATCGTGCAAAAGATAATACCATCTAGAAAAAATAATCAGCCGTATCAACATCTTAAATATTTTTTTGTGAAACATCTTTCAAAGTTTTAAAGTTAAATATGTACTGTAGTCAAAATTTACAAACGGAGGTGGAGTGGTCCAAAGAAAGAGACGGCCATCGTGGTGTCGGCGATGAACGTGGTGTCACGCGATCCGAACAAAATAAGCCACGGGGCTTGCGGCTGTCGCACCGACGGATGTTGGCAGCAAATAGAACGTGCGCGAGAGGGACAGGCCACAGAAAGGGTTTTTCTGGACAATTCCGAACCAAATCCCCTCTTTCTCCTCTCTAATATACTATACATTCATGACATATTAACATGGCAAGAAACTAGAAAAGTAAAAGCGAGCGAGTGTCATCTTTCCTTGAGAAGAATGAGGAGATAGAGAGATGAGCGGCCATTGGCTCCAACCTTGCTCTTCATTTCTTCATTCAAGCGTTGATATAGCAGGTACATTATAACAGCAACAACGTAGCGGATATACCATCTATAATTATAATTTAATGTATCATCGAGTTTCATATTAAAAGGGTCTTGATGCTACGGATTTTGGTTCTCCAGCTTAAAAATCGCACATTCGGAATTGAATGGCTTTCTTTCTTTTTTTGCATATATACAAAATAGTCTTTGCACAGAGATTAAGATGGGTGATCCATGTGAAAGACCATCATCCTCTTATGCTCAAATCAGTGAAAATTCTTGGCAAATAAATAAAGTGAAGAAGATTATTGAAGAAGGATGCCCGATTCTCAGAGCAATGGCGTCCATTAGGGCTTTTTGTCTGCTTGAGAGCTTATCTGAAGGGTCTTGGGATCTGATATTTATGCGCTGCTCCGGACGTAGTTATGAAATTGGGCACTAGTAAGGCTGATAGACACCTTATCAGAAATTCAAGATCCCCTTGATCATGGAGGGGTGCCTTATTTGGCTTCTGCTCCTGTCTAAGAAGGTTTGTTCTAAGATCTTGGCGATCGATGTGGTTTATTCCTCGAGATGTCTGGCATGATTTGGGCGAGGATGATGCTTACCCTTCGGAACTCGATTATGCAGAAGTTTTAAAAATGCTCGGCTTTGTCGAGGTTTTGAGATAGCTCAATCTGTCGAGATATAAAAATGGCTTAATCCTGTTGATGTTCGAAGATGGCTCAGCTCTGCTGAAGTATAAAGATAGCTCAATTTTACCGAGATATGAAGCCTTCAGTTGTTGCGATTGTCCTTTACTACTATGGGTCAGCGAGTGAGAGCACATAGATGAATTCGACTGCCTGCCATGTCTATCGATGAAGTGATGACGATTTTCCTCCGCAGGTTTGACCGTTTGACTCGTGATCTCTAAGTTTTATTATTATTATTATTCTTTATCATATAACAATAGTCAGAGACAAGTTAAAAATTTATGGAGAGTGCCGATTGGAGCGCCAGTGGCTATCTCACCTATTTTGCTGTTAAGACCGAAAGGAGGACACGTGAGCATGGCTTGTCACGTTGTGATCGTTGATATGTGATTTTTTTTCGTAAGGAAAGCTGTTATAGTTTTTGATTATGTTTAAGATAAGCTTGAAAGATGATCTTTTTTTCAAATGTATTCATGTTTATCCAAGAACCAAAGAGATGTTTGGTTGTTCAAGTGGGTCTGATGGATTTCTTTGGTCGAGAGAGAGTTGTCATGAAAACATATTCAACTTGATACAAGCCCAATTCAAAAGCAAGCTATTAAGTTAGAACGGAATCTCTGTTTGCAAGACAATGACATGTTTGCAAGGCAGTACACGACCCTACTGTGAAACAAATTGGGGTTAAGCATTTCTTAAAAAATAGTGGCTGTGATGCCGCGGTTGGATATGCAAAACAAATGAATTCAAGCTCAATTCGACTCAATAAGAAGTTTATTTATACTTGATGAGCTAAGCTTGAATACATTACTGAACTCAACTTAAGCTCTTTTATTATTATTTTTTATTTTCTTTTAAAAGGGGCGCAACTCATGCTCGAATGAGCAAGGAGTACGGTTCATTTTGGCTCTCTTTGTACCCTTGATGTGCGATGCAAGGCACTGAAGAGGACAAAATCTTGAGGAGTGAGATAAAATGGAGTTATGGCTCATGTCATGCTCTCAAGACGTATTGGCCGGCGCTGGCTGCGGGAAACGAGGTGGTATCCAACTAAGTTAAGCACTCAATTTACGGAAAACAGTAATTAAATAGCCTATATATATATATATATATATATATTTTTTTTTTGGTACAAAAGCGGGCGATCACACTAACCTAGTGCGAGTCAGTCCAGAAAAGTCCGAATACAAAAATTGCTATAAAATAGATGGGTAGGGATCGCCCGGCTTCCAATACCACGATCCATCATGCTGGGCCACAAAGGACGCTACCCAGTCCGCCGCCGAATTGACT
Source organism: Calamus simplicifolius (assembly GCA_900491605.1). Classification (NCBI taxonomy): domain Eukaryota; kingdom Viridiplantae; phylum Streptophyta; class Magnoliopsida; order Arecales; family Arecaceae; genus Calamus; species Calamus simplicifolius. The sequence goes on along the minus strand of UESW01003919.1, from coordinate 2,712,667 downwards.
TCTCGGAAAATGTGGCGAATCCGGGTACAGACGACCTTGGAAAGGATGGAACGAATGTCTGTCAAAATCGGATTAGTAGGATTCGAATGGCAGTTCTCCTTCTGCAACCAGGAAATAACCGCCATTGAATCACCCTCAATGACAATCCTATGGGCCTGAAGAGTCCTGACAGCATAAGAAATGCCCGCCCAGGCCGCATAAGCTCAGACATCAAGACGGAGGAGTCAATAGAACCAAAACCTCCCGCTCCCAGAAGCTCTCCCTGAGGTCACGGACAAGGAAACCAGAACCAGCCGCTCTGCCACGAACACTGCCATCAAAATTGATTTTGACGAACCCTGGAGGAGGGGGATCCCAGAGATGAACACCGAATGACGGTTCGCTGCCGAAGCAGCAGGGGATCCCCAGAGGCCAGAGACATCAGAACCAACCCGGCACAGTCCATGACCAAGGAACTGATTTTCCTCATAATTCTGAAGGAAGACACCGGGTCGTCCGTAAAAAGAATCTGGTTTCTCGATAACCATATATGATAAGCCGTGGCAATCCAACAGCTGCACCTCTGCGAAGAAGCTCTACGAATATCCAGGAAGAAAGAAGAACGAGGAGAACCCTGATCGTCCCTCCTTACAGAATAACCTACCCTCTGCCATAACCAACTCACCCTGGGGCAGGTAAAGATAGCATGATCTGAGGATTCGTCCTCCTCCCTACAAAACGGACAGCACGGATGAATCGCCAGACCTCTTCTAGAAAGAAGAAGACAAGTGGGAAGGCAATCCCACAGAAGCTTCCACATAAATAGCTGCACTCTGGGGAGGGTGGGAAGCTTCCAAATCCAATCAGCATCAATCGAACGCTGGGACCCCGGCCTGAAAATCATCATCAAATCCTTGATTGGAGCCCTAGAGAGACAAGATTTCTGCCAAAGTCTGGAGTCAGATGAGCAACCTGGGATAATGGGCATCAGAGAATACGTCTAGAAAGCTCCAACCCAAAGAAACGGGTCACAGAGGGGATATGCCAGGCAGGGGGATCAGAAGAAATCAATCCTTAACCCGAAGGTTATAAGGGATGTCAATACTTATAAAAGAGGGCCATCGTGAGAGAGGAATATCCGAAAACCAAATATCCTGAATAACATCAATAGATGATCCATCTCCCATCATACACGTAACATTACCCCTGATAGCCTGACCAAATCTGCAAACTTCCTTCCAAAAGGAGGAGCAACCACGTGGAGGCCTGATATAAGAATCCGGCACCCAGCCACCATACCTAGCACGCATAATAGTACTCCATAGACAATGCGGCTCCAGAAGGAATCTAGAAGCATGTCTGGCAAGGAGGGCATCCCTTCTAACAATCAGAGACTGGATCCCAAGACCGCCGTCTTGGATAGGCATGCAAACAGTTTCCCAAGATAAAAGATGCATACCATGACCTTCTTGCGTAGAAGCCCACAGAAAATCACGGAAACTTCTCTCAATCCTCTTAAGACAAGTAATAGGAATAATAGAATTAGACAGAAGATACATGGGAAGGGAGGAGAGGACCGAGCGTATGATAATAATCCTGGCCATCATCGAAAGGCCAGTAACCTGCCACCCCTCCATACGCTGATGAATCCTCCTCTCAAGCTCGATGAAATCAGAACAACGGGGACGTCTTCCTGTGATAGGAATCCCCAAATACATCAATCTGTCTGCCTGAGTAGAAATTCCTGATAAAGAAATAATGGCTTCCCTGATAGCTCTAGGAGTCTTCGGGCTGAAACATAAAGTGGATTTTAGAAAATTAACCTTCTGGCCTGAAGCCTGACAATATCTCTGGATAATAGAATAGAAAGACGACGCATTAACAATAGAAGCCTGGCCCAGGAGAATGCAGTCATCCGCAAACAGGAGATGGGACACCAAGGGGCCCTCCGCTCCAGCCAAATAAGGGACAATACTCCGATCTCTCTGCGCCTGATGGAAAGCCCGAGACAGATCATCCACAGCTAGAATAAACAACAAAGGGGACAAAGGGCAACCCTGTCGGATCCCCACAGTAGAGTGAAAGAATCTGGTCGAACTACCATTAATAATTATAGAGAAGGACGGCGTCTGAATGCATGCCATAATCCACTCAATGAACAAGTCATCAACTCCAAACTCTGTAAGAGAGCGACGCAAAAAGGCCCAATTCAGTCTGTCATAGGCTCTCTCCATATCAAGTTTAACAGCCATAAGACTTCTCCTGGCCGAAGCTCTCTGTAAATCAAACATAAATTCCTGGGCAATGAGAATATTATCAGAAATAGAACGCCCTCTAATAAACGCCCCTTGTTCAGCAGAAATTAGGCGAGGGATCACCAGAGAGCCGACGAGCCAAAAGCCGAGCACAGACCTTATAGAGTGTAGTGCATAGACTATGGGCCGAAAATGCTGAGGAAGGGAGGCATCAGGACGCTTAGGCACCAGAGAAATAAAGGTCTGATTCCATTCCGCTGGAATTTGTTTAGCCAGGAAAACAGACTGAATTGCCAAAACCACCTCCTGACCCACAATGTCCCAATAATGACGATAAAAGAAAGGCGGAAACCCATCAGGCCCAGGGGCCTTATCCGGGCCAAGGTCCCAAAGGGCCGCCCTAATCTCGTCCGCAGAAATTGATCTGGCCAACATACTGTTATCTACGAAGAGACTTTCACAGAATCAGAAACCGGAGTAACTGGCCCTCCCGCACCAGAAGAATCAGTCCATCTAGACTGGAAAAAGTGAAGAATCATCTCCCTAATAGATTGGGAATCCTCCTGAGTATTCCCTCTTCATCAACTAATCTCCGAATCCTATTGGCAGCACGCCGCTTCAGGGTAGCCTGATGGAAAAATCTGGTATTACGATCGCCATCACAAATCCACTGAGCCCTGGATCGCTGCCACCAATAAACCTCCTGCTGACGAAGAAGAGAGTGATGCTGAGCAAGCTTATCCCGAAGAGAAGAGAGGTCCGAGGCCTGCAAACATCCGTCCTGATCTTCCTTAGCCTGAAGAGCGCTAATATCGCTTTCAATCTGTTCAATATGTCTGACCAAATCCCCAACTCCACTCTACTCCATCTGGATAATCTATGCCTGGTCATCTTCAGACGGCGAGATAAACGATAAACTGCATTACCCCTGACCGGGAGATGCCAGATGTGATGAATAATAGCACGAGCAGCTGAATGGGCAGACCAAAACTGCTCAAATCTGAACTGCTTGCGCTGATGCTGAACAATCTCCGTGGAAATCAAAATAGGGCAGTGATCAGAAGCAATTCGAGGAAGATGAGAGACTGTAACCGCAGGGAACAAATGAAGCCACTGAGCTGAAGCCATTGCTCTATCCAGCCTCTCCCAAACACGAGCTGAACCCTGCCGATTATTACACCAGGTGAATTGGGGACCAGAGTATCCCAAATCCATCAATCCAGCAGAATCAATGAAAGATCTGAATTCAGTTATGTCAGCAGAGCCAGTAACTCGTCTACCCCCTCGTTTCTCACTAGGCTCCGTAATGCAATTGAAATCCCCAGCAATAACAGAAGGAATACCTTGGTCAAGAAGGGATCGAAGTTCAGACCAGAGATCCTTCTCTCCCTATAGTCCGTACTGGCGTAGACAGCCGATAATAGCCAAGGCTCAGAAGCACCTTCAGAGACAATCATACTTATCTGCTGATTACACTGATGGAAAGCATCAATCGTAACCGCAGTGGAACGCCAAAGAGCCAGCATACCTCCAGACAACCCTTCAGCCTCCACGGCATACGAGGACCATGATCGGGCCATCTGCTTACGAAACCGAGCCAACTCTCACCCGACAGTCTCGTTTCCAAAAGGACACATATATCAAACTTATGCAGCTGCAACAATCTTCCAAAAGAGGAACGAAAGGATGGCTTACGAGCACCTCTTACATTCCACAGAAGGATCTTCATTTACAGACTGGAGAAGCTAGGACCCCTCCATGGTCCTCCGACATAATGCTGTCAGCAATACCCCCTGCCAACGGAGGGCAAACATCTGAGGATCTGAACAGCCCAGAGGCCCATCCATCTCCACAGGAGAACCAGATAATACGGAACTAGGACCCTGACCTACAGGACTTCCGTCAATCACATTAGCTATAGGCCCAGAACCTGGATAGGCTGCCCCCTTGACCGATCAAATCACCGTTCTGGCCGGAAGGGGTAGTCAAGTCCGACTCGAGGAGCAGCGACCCCCCTTTTTTAATCACGAGGCCTTTCCTTTTTCCCTTCCGGAGCACCGATTTAGGAAACGACCTAGGAGACATTGACACCTCCGGTCTGGCCCGCTTCAAGGAACCCGGGAACCCATCCCTACAGTCCATGTGGCCTTCATCTCCCACCTCCAGATCAAGAGAGGAGAATGGATTAGAAGTCAAAACCACATTGTTCAGAGGAGGCTCACTGGCACAGTCGTTCACTGGCTGCTGCTTCAGTGCCTTAAGTTTCAATACGGCACCCCCAGGCACAGCCCCTTCTTCAAAGGAACAGGGGAGACTTCTTCCCCGGCTGACTCACTGCAACGCCAGAGCCTCCAGCGGACGGATTGAATGCCTGCCTGCGAGCCACCTTCACCGGAGACTTCCAGCCTTCACGACGACCCTCAGACCCTTAGGCGAAGCCCGTCCACAGAAGAAGGGGAAGCAGAGCGAAGGCTGCGGAAGACTCAGACACATTCGGGCGAGAGCTTCTCCTTCCTTCAGACTGAGATCCCGGAGCACCTCTCCTCTGTCTCACAGCTGAAGCCATGGACCAAAAACGCCTCCGAAGCCTGAACCTCCTCAGCCGACGAGAGCGAGCAGGGACCTCCCAGATGGATCGAACCGCAGCTCCAGCACAGCCCTTGAAGGTTCTCGTAAGAGAACTGTTGCCAAAACCTCTGGTTGAGGCCTTGCACTCGAGCTCCAGGACGAAGAGGGCGAGATAGATCAATCCTCATACAACCCGAGCAAACCCTCCTCCTCTGTTTCTCGCCAGGTAGCAGCATCGGAACAAACGAATTCCCCCGCCATAGCCAGAATTGGTTTGAGGAATTCAGCTTTCCAGAACTCCAGGGGGAGGTTCGGCAGCCGGACCCAGACCAACGCCACCGGGACTGAGTCCACTGCCGGAACAAAATCCGGCCGCCACCCCTCGATGCCAATACCTGGCCATTGATAACCCACGGCCTTTGCAACACTAGCTCCCGAGCTTCGGGAGATTCAAAGCGGAAGACATGACACCGGAATGCCATGCTGGTCGGAACGATCTCTCCTGGAACTCCGGCGCGTCGGAATTCTCTGAGAAAAGCTTCCGCCGGAACCCATCGATGTATGAACGAGCGATAACGCAGTCTTCATCCATCCAGCTACCTCCTCAGCAAGCTCCGCAGCTGGGAGGACACCACCTCAGGGAAGGCAGTCTCTAATCTAGCCACAGCGGCCGGCGACGGGGACGATGCCACCCATACAACCCTCCTTCCGCCGCTGCCTTGCCGGAAGCCCGGCCAGCTTCCGCCGAATCCGAAGCCATAGGAGGAGCGGAGAGGACAAGAAGGATCTGCTTGACCACGGCGAAGAGTCGACGACGACGATCGCCGGAAGATCGGGGACGAAGCAAGATGAGCGCGAATCTTAAAGCAGCAAACGAGAATAGAACCGGAGCTTAAACCGCATGATTCTCAAAGCACACTCGCCTTTCTTCTATTGAAGTAACTAATGAGTTCAACTGTGAGAAGACATGCCGGAGTATGGCCCACCACGGGCTCTACGGTACTTTTTTTTTTTTGGTAATAAACGGGCGATCACTTAAGTCTCGTGTGAATCAGCCCAGATACATCAGATAATAAAATATGCTTAAAACAAGTAGGACAGTGATCTTCAGCCCTCAAATTCCATGAGCCAGAATGCTGAGCCATAAAAGAAGCCGTCCAATCAGCAGCCGCATTAGCTTTCCGAAATATATGACGAATCAGGACCGAGTCGTTCCCTCGCAGAAGATAATAAATATCCCTCAAGATTGGATTAGAGGGACCATCAGAATAATTCTCCTTCTGCATCCAAGAGATAACCGTCTTAGAATAACCCTCGATCATAATCCGATGAGCGCGGAGAATCCGAACGGCGTAAGAAATTCCTGCCCACGCCGCATAAAGCTCCGTCATCAGGACAGAATAGTCAAGAGCTCCAAACCCTCCTGCCGTCACCAGATCACCCGCCTTCCCACGGATAATAAACGCAGAGCCAGCGTTTCTACCGCGGACACTCCCATCGAAGTTGATTTTGACATACCTTAGAAACATCGAATTAGAAAGAGATAATTTTTTTATTACTTTTTAATACAAAATAAAATTTTATTTTACAAAATAGCTAATCTTATTTTTAAAAATTATTTATTCTCTTAAAAAATATTTTTATTTTATTCTATCAAATTACTATTTATTTTTAATAATAATTGTTATTTTTAAGAATATAATCATTTTATCTAATTTGTTATTCTTTTTCTATCAAATATAAAATAAAGTAATTATATTATATTATATTTTATATAAAAATAGCCATATTAATTTTGTACGGAGGAAAGATGAGGTGGTGTCTCTTTCTTAATCTTGAGACTCTAAAAAGGAGTTTTTTTTAAAATTGTACTTTAAGTGGTGCTTTTTTTTCATTTTCAGTACTAAGATAAAAATATTATTTGAAATGATATTTTTTAAAGATAATATTTCAAATGACTCTTTTAAGAAGCATTATTTTAAGTAAAATTTTTATTTTGTTATGATGAATAAAAAAAGTACCATTTAAAATGACATTTTTTTCTTTAACATTGTTCTCATAAAAAAAATTTTTATTCCGTACCTATTACATAAAATTGATGTAGAAAATATTGATTTAAAAAACAGGTCCTCTAAAAAGTCAACTTACAACTGAAATGAGAGAACATGAGAGTCAACGCTACATCCGTCCCAAAAGGGACGTGAGCTTTTTTAAGTTGTATTGCAGGTGACCAGACTGTGATGATCACTAGTTTTAAGTTTTCTTCGCCTTTAATAGGGAGCATGTGTAACTTTCTTTAAAAAGAGAAGAAGAAATTGATGATTGATAATTCCGTCGTGCTTTAAGAATCATGCGCCCTAGTGCCCCGGTTCTGTTTTCCTTCCTTGCTTTAAGATTCGTGCTTCCGTATCCTTCTTCCCCGATCGCTGCCAGTTTCTTCGTCCATGTTGCTTCGGTTCTTTTTTTTCTCTTCCCTTCGTCATTTCCTCCGTTCCTATGGCCTCCGATTCGGTTGAAGGTTCCCGGATGCCTGGGAGGAGGTCGGCGACGTCCGGATTTCAATGGATGACGGAGTCCCCTTCGCCAGCTGCTGTGGAGTTGATGCAGGCGTCGTTCCTGGAGGTTATCAATTTTCCGGCGGCGGAGCTTGAAGAGGAGGTGGTGGGCTGGCAGCAGTCAGCCGTGATTGTCCGATCGTTCCACCGTTGGATCCCGGCTGAGGCCTTCGTCAGGGAATTCAGGAGGGCTGGAATCTCTGGCGCCATCGTCCCCATCTCTCTGGCATTCAGATGCCATGTATTCCGCTTCGAATCCAAAGAAGCTTGCAGCCTGGTTCTTCAGCGTCCATGGGTGATCAATGGCCAGGTGGTTGGCACGGAGCCGTGGAGGCCGGAGTTTACTCCGGCCGAGGACTCCGTTTCGTCTGCTCTGGTATGGGTTCGACTGCCGCTGCTGCCTCTTGAGTTCTGGAAGGAGGAATTCCTCATATCCATTCTTTCTTCCACTGGTGAGTTCGTCTGTGCTGATGCGGCAACTTTGGCGAAATCTCGGGGAGGATATGCGAGGGCCTGTCTCCGCGTCGACCTTCGCTGCCCTCTCCGGCCAGGCTCTCGGATTCAGGGGATCTTCCATCCGTTCTGGCAAAGCTTCGTGTATGAAAGCTTGGAGGGTGTCTGCTGGAGATGTGCTTCTCTGCATCTGGATGGCCCCTGTTCCCAGTCGGATGGGGTTGGCTCTGTTTCCAGTTCTATGTTTGGTCCGTGGATGGTTGCATTACGGAAGAGGGCGGTTCCTTCTATTCCCCAGGCGGAGGTGAAGGGGAAGACTTCGGTGTCGGCTTCGTCTTCATCCCCAGGCTCTGGCTCATCGTCTCAGGCGGTGAAGAAGGGGCTTGCATCGATTGCAGGAGTATCAGCTGAAGGGTGGACTGCTCCGCCTAAGCTTGCTCGCCGGAGGTCCTCTTCGTCTTCGCGTTCGGCATCAAGGGCAGTGGCTGTGGTGTCGTGCCCTGGGAAGGAAGCGGATGGCTCGGTCAAAGGTGTTGACCCCATGCCGGTTAAACACCTGCGTGCCGTTTCAAAGGCCCCAGGTCTGAACTTCCAAGCAGCAGATAAGTTGAGTTCAGTGAATCCTGAATTGAACTCAATTATCATCCATAACCCCTTCTCCTCCTTAGATTCAGTGGATCATGATGATGGTCAATTGGGGTGTAGGGATGCATGCTCTGGTCCCCTCAAGCGAGCTAGACCGGAGGCTTTCCCGGCTCCTAGGACTTTAACCAAAACTGATAAGAGGAAGGGAAAAGGGAAAGTTCATTCCTCCAAAAAGAACGAGCTGAGTTGCTTCTCTCCAAGCCAATTGGATCAGGTTCCGTGTGTTCAGGTTGGTGCCCAAGATGCGGTGAGGGCCCAAACTGCTGGGGGGGCCGGTCTTCAACTGGCTGATACTATTGGTGAACCTATGGGAGTGTACCCTGGTTCCTTTTCTCAGTCACAGTCTTCCTGCTTAGAAGTGTCTGATACAGGTTCGGATGGAATGCTGATCAATACTTCACAGAAGCCTGATGACGGCCCTCAGTTGAATAGGGGTCCTGTTGATAGTGATATGATAGAGGATCAAGGAGGGATCCCATCTTCCTCTATCCTATAAATGAAGATTTTACTATGGAATGTTAGAGGAGCTCGAAAGCCTTCTTTCCGAGCCTCCTTCAGTAGATTATTGCAATTACACCACTTTGATATATGTGTCCTCTTGGAGACCAGACTCTCGGGGGATAGTCTTCTTCGTTTTCGTAGACAGATTGCCCGCACTTGGTCATCTTATGCTGTGGAGGCTGATGGTCTGTCGGAGGGTATCTTGGCTATATGGCGCACCTCTGCTGTCAGGGTTGATACTTTTCATCAGTGCAATCAGCATATCGGTCTCTTGATATCTGAGGGATCTTCTGCCCCTTGGTTACTTTCGGCTGTTTATGCTAGCACGGACTATCGAGAGAGAAGAATTCTTTGGTCTGAATTGCTTTCCCTCCTTGCTCAAGGTGTGCCGTCTATTGTTGCTGGGGATTTCAATTGTATCACTGAGGCTAATGAAAAACGTGGTGGCAGAAGGTTTTCAGGCTCAGCTGATATCAACGAATTCAGATCGTTCATCGGCTCGTCAGGTCTTATGGATATGGGGTATTCGGGATCCCAATTCACTTGGTGCAATAATCGGCAGGGGTCTGCTCGAGTATGGGAGAGACTTGATAGAGCCTTGGCTACTCCCCAATGGCTCCAAAGATACCCTATGGTTACTATCTCCCATCTTCCAAGGATTGCTTCTGATCATTGCCCTATTTTGATTTCTACAGAGGCTGATCATATTATGCGGAAGCAGTTTAGATTTGAGCAGTTTTGGACTGGTCTTTCAGCTGCTCGTTCTATTATTTCTCAGATCTGGCATATTCCAGTTAGGGGTAATGCTGTCTATCGGTTATCTCGTCGGTTTAAGATAGCCAGACACAGACTATCCAGATGGAATAGGAATGAGGTGGGGGATCTGGTTAGACAAGTGGAGCAAGTTGAAACTGATATTAATATTCTTCAGACTAAGGAGGATCACGAAGGTTTTTTGGCGGACTCGGATCTCTCTTTCCTTAGGGATTTTCTGGCCCGGCACCACTCCCTTTTGCGGCAGCAGGAGATGTATTGGTGGCAGAGATCTAGGGCTCAGTGGATTTGTGATGGGGATCGTAATACCAGATTCTTTCATCAGGCCACTCTCAAGCGAAGAGCTGCCAATCGGATTCGGAGGCTTGTTGATGAAGGGGGGCATACTCGGGAGGATTTCCACTCTATAAGTGACCTTCTTCTTCATTTTTTTCGGGCTCGATGGGCTGACTCTTCTGGTGATGGGGACCCGGTTATGCAGGTTCCGGATTCTAGGAAGGTTTCCTCTCTGGACAATGATATGCTTGTCAGACCGATCTCTTCGGACGAGATTAGGGCGGCCCTGTGGGAGCTTGGTCCGAATAAGGCCCCTGGGCCTGACGGATTTTTGCCTTTTTTCTTTCGGCACTACTGGGATATTGTTGGACAGGAGGTGGTCCAAGCTATTCAGGATGTTTTCCAAGATCGACACATTCCTTCTGAATGGAATCGAACTTTCATTACCTTGGTGCCCAAGAAAGTGGATGCTTCTCTTCCGCAGCACTTTCGGCCCATTAGCCTCTGCACTACATTGTATAAAATCTGTGCTCGTCTCTTAGCTCGCCGCCTTTGTCTGGTGATTCCTCGTCTCATATCCGAGGAGCAGGGGGCTTTCATTAGAGGGAGGTCTATTTCGGACAATGTTCTTATTGCTCAGGAGTTCATGCATGCTCTTCATAGAGCTCCGGTCAGGCGATGTCTTATGGCTGTTAAGCTCGATATGGAGCGTGCTTATGATAGAATGAGCTGGGTTTTTTTGTACCGCTCTCTGCTGGAGTTCGGGTTTGATGAATTATTTATAGAATGGATTTTGGCATGCATTCACAAGCCCTCCTTTTCTCTAATCATAAATGGAAACCCGACTGATTTCTTCCAGTCTAGTGTTGGTCTCAGGAAGGGTTGCCCCTTATCTCCTTTGTTGTTCATCCTGGCTGCTGATGATCTTTCTCGTGCTTTACGTCAGGCTCAGCAGGACAGGCGGATTGCCCCAGTTATAGCTGGTTCTGAAGGGCCCTTTGTTTCCCACCTCCTGTTTGCTGATGACTGTATCCTCCTTGGCCCAGCTTCTATTGAGAATGCGGCTTCCCTTCATTCTATTATACAGAACTACTGCCAGGCTTCAGGTCAGAAGGTCAACTCGCTGAAGTCTTCTATTTGTTTTAGCCCGAAGACCTCTAGATCCACTAGAGAAGCCATCATCAGGCTGTCGGGTATCACCACTCAGACGGATAGATTTATGTATTTGGGGATCCCTATAACGGGGAGATGCCCTCGTTGCTCTGACTTCTCCGAGATTGAGAGACGGGTGCGCCAGCGCATTGAGGGATGGCAGGCGACTGGTCTTTCGATGATGGCTAGAGTTACCATTATTCGATCAGTTCTTTCCTCTCTTCCCCTGCATATCCTGTCGAATACTGCCATTCCAATTACTTGTCTGAAAAGGATTGAGAGATGCTTCCGTGATTTCCTATGGGCGTCTGGTCAGGATGGTCATGGGATTCACCTCTTATCCTGGGATTTGGTCTGCATGCCTATCGGTGAGGGTGGTCTCGGTATCCCGTCTTTGATTGTTAGAAGGAAAGCCCTTATTGCCAGACATGCTTCGAGATTTCTTCTTGAACCTAATTGTCTCTGGAGCTCTCTGATGCGTAGTAGATATGGAAAATGGTCGGCTGCTATGCAGATATCTGCTCCCCGGGGTTGTTCCTCTTTTTGGAAGGAGGTTTGTTGCTATGGTCAGGCTATCTTGGACAATATCTCTTGGATGATCGGAGATGGTTCTCTAATTAATGTTATTCAGGATACCTGGATTTCGGAGCATCCTCTCTCTCGGTGGCCCTCCTTTATCAGTGTTGAGACCCCTCCCAGTTTAAGGGTTAAGGACTTGATCTCCTCTGACCCTCCTGCTTGGCATATCCCCTCGGTGACCAGATTATTTGGTGCTGAGCTTGCCCGGCGGATTTTATCGATGCCGCTTCTTCCGGGTCGATCTTCTGATGCTAGACTCTGGCAGAGATCCTGTCTCTCTAAGGCTCCGACCAGGGATCTGATGATGATGTTTAGACCCCAGCCTCAGCGCCTAGAGGACGCAGCGTGGATTTGGAAGCTTCCTACTATTCCTAGAGTTCAGTTATTTATATGGAAGCTTCTGTGGGGCTCTCTTCCTACCTGTGCTCTCCTATCTCGGAGAGGTCTTCCTATCCAGTCGACTTGCCCGCTATGCAGCTTAGAGGAGGAATCTATTGAACATGCTATCTTCATCTGCCCCACTGCTAGAAGGATCTGGCTTATGATGGGATATCCGGTCAGACATAATGGCTCGAGCTCCCTGCTTTCTTCTTTCCTTCTGGACCTTCGGAGGTGCCCCCAGTATAAGAAATGTCTCTGGCTGTCACAGCTTATCAGATTTAGCTAGCAAGAAATCAGCTTATTTTCTGAGGACACTATCTCTCTTTATAAAACTGCTAGGAAGATCAGATTATTGGCGGAGGACTGTACTCGTATTGGTTTTGATATCTCTGGCCACTGGGGATCCCCTGCTGCTTCGGCAGCGAACCGGCATACGGTTTTTATCTCTTGGGAACCCCCCCTCCAGGGTTTATCAAAGTCAATTTTGACGGGAGTGTCCGTGGCAGAAGTGCAGGTTCCGCGTTTGTTATCAGAAGTCCTCAAGGTGACCTTCTGGCGGCGGGAGGCTTTGGTACTCTTGATTCCTCTGTCCCCATGACTGAGCTTCAAGCAGCTTGGGCGGGTATTTCTTATGCTGCCCGGGTTCTTCATGCTCAGAGGCTTTATATTGAGGGTGACTCCATGTCGGTTATTTCTTGGATCCAGATGCAGAATTGCCCTCCTGCTCTTTCTAATCCTATTTTATTGGATATTTGGGCAATTTGTGGCAGATTGAATGCGTCCAGACCAGGCACATATTTCGCGAAGCCAACTCGGCTGTAGATTGGGTTGCTGCTTCTGTGGCTCGGCTTTCTGGCCCTTGGATCTTGTCTCCGGATGACCCCTGCCCTGCTCCTTTGCAACAAATTTTGTATTCTGATCTAACTGGGCTGACTCACGCTCGACTTGTGTGATCGCCCGTTTGTTTCCAAAAAAAATAAATAAATAAATAAATAAATAAATAAAAATAGGGAGCATGTGTGAGAGAATATCTTATCCTCATGTAAGCACTGTTGAACATTTGCCTCCATTCTTTATCATGTTTTTGTTTTGCTAGGTCTGATGTGTACTCTGAAGTCTTGAATTAGATTTCTTGTACTTTTAAAACCTTGCTGCTCTAAAATTCCATAACCCATTGATCATACAGTAAACTCATGGGGGTCTTTTCACGAATTTGCAATGATGTATCTGCGTGCATATTTGCTTATCTATTTTGTAACACAAAGCAACAGACACTTCCCTCAGTAGGCAGATATTTCAATCAAAGTATCAAGGTGAAACTCTTAGTTATATATTTGCAAAAATAGTTGTATCAAAGCTTATCTACTGATTCAATTAATCTAATATCATATTAAAATTATATAGTTATAAAAAACTTGAGTGAAAGTTAATTGATAACAAATGAATTTGAATTAAGCACTTAAGCCTTTTTATTTTTCAAACGATATAAGACTATTTTTGTAGTATTATAATCTTTTCTTTTTATAATGTAACGTCCTTATTACACACAATAAGTTAGCTAAAATTTATCACCATTGATGCTATAAGATGGCTTTATGCCATGATAAAACTCTATCATCATTTTATGAATAATCATTTTCTCATGCTCACTGACTTTCGCATGCTCGGATCGGCTTTGATACCATTTATAATATTCTAAGCTCACTTACTAATCCAATTAATCCATTAGCAAGTCGAAATCATGTGATCTTAAAAATTTGAGCGTAAGTTAATAAGTAATACATAAATTTAAGTTATAAGTACCTTATTTTTTTTCTTTTTTATTTAATATAGAATTATTTTTAAATATATAGGGGATAATATTCTAAACCATCATAGGTTAAAAGATAACTATTAGCACGATCCATGTGTCTTGCTGCAGAAACCTCTTGCTTCAAAGAGCTGTTAAACTCTACATACTTATAATATTGCTTTTTCACAGTCCAGCTATCCCATAGCATATTTTTTTTATGGGGAAAAGAGCTGATCTGATTCTCGGCACCTGATATGGCTGATTCAACGCTGTCGGAATAAACGACAACGATAACGGCGACTGATGGAGGCTCTCTCACAACCCTCGAGACCCCTCTCGGTCTCGGGCTACATGAACAGTATCTCAACCCCCGAGACCCTCTTTCGATCTCAGGCCGCATGAACAGTATCACAACCCCCGAAACCCCCTCTCGGTCTCGGGCTGCATGAATAGTATTACAACCCTCGAGACCCACTCTCTCGGTCTCGGGCTGCATGAACAGTATTACAACCCCCGAGACCCCTCTCTCAGTCTCAGGCCGCATGAATAGTATCTCAACCCCCGAGACCCCCTCTCGGTTTCGGGCCACATAAACAGTACTTCGACCCCCGACGCATGATCCGGCCTGCTCTGGGCCACCTGGCATGCCCACACGATCCGCCGCACATTTGTAGCAGGGTGTGACCATGCCTCATAACGGCGTATGATCCGTTGTATGTCTGTCACTGTACGCGACCATACCCCATTGCAGTGTACGGTCCACTACCTGCCTGCTACTATGCGCGGTTATATCCAGCGGTGGCGTGCACCAGATATAGCCCCGGATGCAAGACACCTGTGAGGCCATGCTGACCAATGACACGGGACACCTCCAGCATGTACGGCGACAGTACGATTAGTCACTGTCAGCCTCATCTTTTGTCCGTTATTGAACGGGGCACCTTGAAATCAACAATCTTCGGGAATGAAAGCGGGTATCTTCGAACATGTATAAAAGCATACGCTCACGCTGTAAATAGGGATCATGAACTCTGGTTTTTCTAGCTCTTTTCCACTAGTTAAGCCCTAACTGTTTAGTTCCCTTCAGCTAGACAGTTCTCATCTGTTTCCAAGTGACTGACTTGAGCGTCGGAGGGTCCCCACCAGAGCATCTGGTCTCCGGGGACTTTTCTTGCATGAGTCCGGCAAGGAGGACGTCCGTTTCCCTGGTGCTTGAAGGAAGTGACTTGGCGTCATCAGATTGGCGCGCCAGGTAGGGGGTGAGAAAGAGACAGACACCGAACCAGCAATCTGTAACTCCTCTCTCTCCAAGCCCTTGAGTCATGGTGACAACCCGTGCGAAAGGGGGCTCTGTCAGTTGCACTGGGGGGCCAGCGCTAAGGAGCTGATCCACTGGCGGTCGCCCCCTCAACTCTCCCGGCCGGCGTCCCGGCACCGCCACATCCTCAGGAGGTTGGACCTTCCATTCCTCCGATCGACGTCCCTGCGCCTCCTCCCCATCAGCTCTAGGAAGACCGGTTCGCCGCTCTAGCCACGCAAGTTCAATCTTTGGCGGCAGCGGTCCAAGGCCTGCAGTATTAGCAGGCGGCCCTGCAGTAGCCGGAGCCATTTCCATCAGTTTCGGGCATGGTGCAACCCAGCCAGCATTCTTTCCGAAGGAGGTCACCGGTACCGGAAGCTCGCCACCGTCACGCTTCGCCCAAGCCTTATCACTGGGAGGCCTCCAAGAGACCCCGATCACCTTCTCGCCACGCTAGTGTTTCCCCCAGGCGGCGACATAGGAAGGAGGCGGAGCGCCCTCGCAACATCGCCGTCACTTCCCCCCGTCTTCAGAATCCTCGGGGGAAGGTTCTTTTGATGGCCGGATAGCCCGTCGGGCCGAGCGTCGACTCGACGAGTACAACCAGCGGTTGGAGGAACTCAGCCGCCGGATCACCCACCTGCCCGAGATGGATTATGACAGCCGGCCTCCGCTGTCCCACCGTATCATGGAAGAGCCCATCTCCACCCGGTTCCATCTCCCCCAGCTGGATCCGTATGATGGAACTACAGATCCCCTGGACCACCTAGAAAGCTACAAGGTACTCATGCAGGTCCAGGGGGCTACTGATTCGCTCATGTGCATCGCCTTTCCTGCCACCCTGAAGAAGGCTGCTTTAGTCTGGTACTCTCGCCTGCCGCTGTGGAGTATCGATTCCTTCCGTCAGTTGAAAAGAGCCTTTTTGGCCCATTTTGACGCCTGCCGAAAGATCCCAAAAGTAGCTGACAGCCTCTTCGCTGTCCAACAGAAGAGCGGCGAGTCTTTGTGGGATTATGTCGCTCAGTTCAAGGAGGTGGCTCTGGAGGTTTACAATCTTGAAGATTCAGTGGCCACTTTGGCCCTGAAGCGATCCGTCCGTCCCGCTTTGTGTACTCCCTAGATAAGAAGCCGTCTGGTTCTTACGCCGAACTTTTGACCCGGGCCCAGAAGTATATCTGCACCGACGAGGCTGATTCCTCCCGGCGCGAGGCAAGTGGGAGCGCCCTCAAGAAGCCGGACTGCCCTGAGCCTGTTGAAGTTCGACCCTGGAAACCTGAACCTCCCCGCCGACCAGACAATCGTCCCCGAGCTCCTGCACAGAGAGATGAACCCTACACTCCACTGCTCACCCCTATATTGAACATCCTGCTCGAGATTGAGGGTGAGTCCTATCTTCAGCGCCCACCTCTGATGAACCCAAAGATCCCCCACAACAAGAACCTCTACTGCCGATACCATCGAGACCATGGCCACGACACCAACGACTGTCGCCAGCTGAAGAAGGCGATAGAGGATCTTATCTAGTGTGGCCATCTGGGGAAGTTTGTTCGGAAGAACAACCTAGATACTCCTGGCCCGTCAGCGCCTCCGCCGCCGATGATCGACAACACTCCAACTGAGAAGACGGTGGCGATGATTTCCTGGGGGGCAGGCGGCCCATCCAAGAGGCAGAGAGGGGGGAGTTAGATCCTATAATTCCTTTCTTTAAGGAGGACTTAGAGGGGGTGGTGAATAAAAATGATGATAGCGTCGTCGTGACCATGACGATCGCTAAGCATCTTGTAAAAAGAATTCTGGTTGATAGCGGAAGCTCAGTGGATATTTTGAATTATGATGCTTTGTTCGCATGAACCTGTCGCCTGGCCTACTCCGGCCTATCGCCATGCCCCTGATGGGGTTCACTGGGGACTCCGTGAGAGTCGAGGGGGAGGTCACTCTTCCCGTCATGGCTAGCATGACCCCGCGCCAAAGCACCGTCCTCATGAATTTCCTGGTGGTCCGAGTGCCCCTCGCTTATAACGCAATCCTCAGGAGGCCTAGGCTCAATCTTTTGGACGCTGTCATATCCACTAAATGACTCCTCGTAAGGTTTCCTACTAGGGAGGGAGTCGGAGAGATGTGGGGGGAGCAGAACCTGCTCCCACTTTGCTATCATACGGCCCCTAGTCCGCAGGAGGCAACACCTGCACCTGCATCGGAGACACTGGACCCCTGGGACCTAGCGAGAAGAGGGGAGCCAGTCGAGTGCCTGCTTGCTTTCCCTCTCGGAGAGGATCCAACGAAGACAATCCAGATTGGAGCCCTACTCCCAGAGGAGGCTCGTGACCAGCTCCTCACTTTCCTACGGGCTAACGCAGATGTCTTCGCCTGGTCGGCATCCGACATGCCAGGCATTCCGGAGGAAGTGATCACTCACCAGTTCAACATCAGGCCAGAGTGCCGACCCATTAGGCAGAAGAAGAGGAGCTTCGCCCCTGACAGGCAAAAGGCCGTGGATGAGGAGGTATGAAAGCTGTTGGCAGCCGGTCACATCCGTGAGGTACACTACCCTGACTGGCTGGCGAATGTTGTGATGGTTCACAAATCCAGTGAAGCTGGAGGATGTGCGTGGACTTCATCGATCTCAATAAGGCATGCCCCAAAGATAGCTTCCCACTGCCCCGGATAGACTAGCTAGTGGATGCCACGTCCGAGCACGAAACTCTTAGCTTCATGGATGCCTTTTCGGGGTACAACCAGATCAGGATGAACCCGGCTGATGAAGAAGCCACCACCTTTGTCATTGAAAAAGGGCTTTATTGTTACAAGGTAATGCTGTTTGGATTAAAGAATGCCGGAGCTACCTATCAGAGGTTGATGAATAAGGTCTTTGAGGACCAGATCGGGCGTAACATGGAGGTGTACGTGTACGATATACTGACCAAGAGCACCAATGCTGCTCTGGTCACGTCACCGACCTTGCAGAGACCTTCAACAACCTGTGCCGGTACCAAATGAGGCTGAATCCCCATAAGTGTGCCTTTGGGGTGACGGCAGGCAAGTTCCTAGGCTTTATGGTAACCCAGCGGGGATTGAAGCCAATCTTGACAAGATCCGGGCTATCTTGGATATGAGGCCCCCAGCTAATAAGAAGGAGGTGCAACGCCTAACCGGGAGGATGGCAGCATTGAGTCGCTTCATGTCGTGATCGGCAGAAAGGTACCTGCCCTTCTTTAAGGTGCTGTGCAAGGTCAGCAACTTTGAGTGGACAAAGGAGTGTCAGGATGCCTTTGAAGAGTTGAAGCGATTTCTATCCACTCCCCCATTGTTGTCCAAGCCAGAGGGCGAGGAGGAGCTCTTCTTGTACCTCATAGCCTCCCCAGAGGCCGTCAGTTCTGTGCTCGTGCGCATGGATGCCGATGGAGTGCAGAGGCTGGTCTACTACACCAGCAAGGTACTTCATGATGCTGAAACAAGATACACTAGAACCGAGAAGATCATTTTGCCCTGGTGGTCTCTGCCCAATGCTTCCGACCCTACTTTCAGGCTCACCCCATCGTGGTGCTCACAGACCAACCTCTTCGGACTATCTTGTCCCGTCCTGACACATCCGGTCGGCTGGCTAAATAGGCAATCAAACTGAGTTTGACCTATCTATTCGGCCAAGGTTAGCCATGAAGTCTCAAGTGTTGGCTGATTTCTTGGTCGAGTGTACTTGGAATGAGGAACGTACGGAGGAATCATGTCTGGAGGAACGAATGGGCTCCTCCTTGGCTGAGGAGGCAGAAAAGGAAGATGGATCTTGCACGTGGATGGAGCAGCAAATTCTCAGGGAAGCAGAGCTGGTCTCATCCTTGCGAGCCCCGAAGGGGAGGTGGTGGAGTATGTCCTTCGGTTTCAGTTCCCGACCACTAATAACCAAGCAGAATATGAGGCCTTGTTGGCGGGAATGAGGCTGGCTGAGGAGCTCGGTGCGGAGCGTCTGAGGGCCTTCATGGACTCCCAGCTTATTTCTGGGCAAGTTGCTGGAGAATACGAAGCCAGAGACCCGACCATGTCCCGTTACTTGAGTAAGGTGCAGCTCCAAGCCTCTCGGTTCTCTTACTTTCGTGTCAGCTACATTCCCTGGGCGGAGAATGCCAGGGCTGAAGTGCTGTCCCATTTGGCCACCTCGGCCGACGAGACACTGGGAAGAACGTATGTGGAGCACTTGCAGACCCCAAGCATTGAAGCTGCGGAAGAGGCATTGCTGGTTGCGCAAGGGCCCTCTTGGATGGATGCCTATGCATGATATTTGACCGATGGCACCCTCCCTGAGGACCCCGCAGAGGCTAGACTGCTCAAGCGGCGGGCCCCAAGGTTCCTGATAATGGATGGGAGGCTCTATCGAAGGTCATTTTCATACCCGGTCCTCAAGTGCGTAGGGTCAGCAGAAGCAGACTACATCTTGCGGGAAATCCATGAAGGCATCTGCGGGAGTCATCTAGGGGGCAGAGCCCTAGCTTACAAGGCCCTACGACAGGGGTACTACTGGCTGACCATGAAGGAGGATGCGGCCGAGCTTGTTAAGAAGTGTGATAGCTGCCAGCGCCATGCCAATATTTAGTGACGGCCGATGTCTCAGCTGACCCCCTTGGTGGCACCTTGGCCCTTCGCCCAGTGGGGTATGGATATCTTGGGACCATTCCCCCTGGCCTCCGGACAGCGCAAGTTCCTCCTGGTGGCCATCGATCACTTCACCAAGTGGATTGAAGCCGAAGCCCTTGCTAAAATCACTGAAAGCAAGGTGAGATCCTTCTTTTGGAAGTCTATCATATGCCGGTTCGGGCTACCCCATACTCTGGTCACCGACAATGGCCAACAGTTCGATAACGCGCCCTTTCGAGGATTCTACACCGAACTTGGCATCCACCAGAGATTCACTTCCGTCCGACACCCCCAGACCAATGGAGCGGCCGAGGTAACCAATCACATCATTCTTCAAGGACTGAGAGCCCGACTGGATGATTGCAAGGGGCGGTGGGTGGAGGAGCTCCACAATGTGCTATGGGCCTACCATACAACGCCACGAGCTCCCATTGGAGAAACTCCGTTCAGCCTGGTCTTTGGGTCCGAAGCTGTCATTCTGGTAGAGATAGGCTCCCGAGTCCTC
Organism: Calamus simplicifolius; assembly: GCA_900491605.1. Classification (NCBI taxonomy): domain Eukaryota; kingdom Viridiplantae; phylum Streptophyta; class Magnoliopsida; order Arecales; family Arecaceae; genus Calamus; species Calamus simplicifolius. The sequence goes on along the minus strand of UESW01003919.1, from coordinate 2,692,326 downwards.
GAGTGGAGTCGTATAATGAGGAAGACAACTCGGACCGGCTGCGGGCCAACCTCGACCTGATGGAGGAGGTGCGAAATCGAGCACGGATGCAGATGGCAGTCTACCGACAACGAGCTGCTAGGTACTACAACGCCCACGTGCGTCCCAAGACTTTCTTACCGAAAGACCTGGTCCTTCGACGAGCTAAAGTCTCAAAGCCGACGGAAGGAAGCAAGCTAGCTCCGAATTGGGAGGGGCCCTACCGGATCGCCGAGACACTCTGTCATGGGGCATACAAGATCGAAGAACTGGATGGGAGGCCGCTCCCACGGACGTGGAACGCCGACAACCTCCGTCGATACTATCAGTAGTACATTTCTTCTTGCATTAAATACCATGCTAGTATCCTGTGGGTTTTTCACCCTTCATTTCTCATCAATGAACTTAACTTCTAGTCTCTCAGTTTTTCCATATAGCCTGACCCCCGTCGGCACTTAAAGCCCTGGACCAGCCAGGCACAAAGCCCGACCCCGGTCGGCACAAAAGCCCTGGGTCAGCCAGGCACAAAGCCCGACCCCGGTCGGCACAAAAGCCCTGGGCCAGCCAGGCACAAAGCCCGACCCCGATTGTCACAAAAGCCCTGGGCTAGCCAGGCACAAAGCCCAACCCCCGTCGGCACTTAAAGCTCTGGGCCAGCTAGGCACAAAGCCCGACCCTCGTCGGCACTTAAAGCCCTAGGCCAGCCAGGCACAAAGCCCGACCCTTATCAGCACTTAAAGCCCTGGGCCAGCCAGGCACAAAGCCCGACCCCCGTTGGCACTTAAAGCCCTGGGCTAGCCAGGCACAAAGCCCGACCCCCGTCGGCACTTAAAGCCCTAGGCCAGCCAGGCACAAAGCCCGACCCCCGTCGACACTTAAGCCCTAGGCCAGCCAGGCACAAAGCCCAACCCCCATCGGCACTTAAAGCCCTGGGCCAGCCAGGTACAAAGCTCGACCCCCGTCGGTACTTAAAGCCCTGAGCCAGCCAGGTACAAAGCCCGACCCCCGTTGGCACTTAAAGCCCGGCATACCTTTGGCAAAGCGGAGCGCCATCAGTCCTCAGGAGCCCGTCTGTCTAGACCTCCTGAGTCCAATGCCTCAACCCCACGAAGCCCATCCTTCCTGGCCCTAAGGTTCGGTCCTATCTGGCCAAGTCAAAGCGATTCGCGAATGAATTAAAGGTTACCCCTCGGCGCTGATGGAGCCCTGAGAGGTCGCACGTCATTAACCAATGAATTTGGGGTAGAGATTGCAGATGGACAAAGACAATTCATTTGAGGGAAAGCGATATTTCATTAATTTAAAGTGATTACAAAAGTGCCAACCTAGTCGGATTTGCAAAAATAAAATACAAGTGGAGGCTCACGGTTCAGCCGGTGCGGGCTCGTCATCGGATGAAGCCAACTCCGAGAGACGCTCTGGTTCGACCTCTAGGGCTTGAGGGAAGTTTAAGTCCCGAGCGTCTTTCTCTTTTCCATGCTGAAATCCTTGAAAAAATGCCCTCGCCGAAGCTTCCGCCAGTTCATCTGTAAAGCGCTCGGACGCTTTGAATTCTTCTATGACCCTGGCGGTCCTGGCCGCGACGGTTGCTTCCACCTCAGCGGCTCGGACTCCCTCCTCTGCGGTGAGAGCTACCACCGCTGCCCTCTCGGCCTCCTGGGCGTGACGTGCCTCCTCTTCGGCTTTATCAGCCCTCTCCTCTGCCGCCCTTGCCCTCTCCTCCTCTGACCTTACCCTCTCCTCCGCTGCCCTTGCCCTCTCCTCGGCCTCGGTCGCCGACTCTCGATTGTTTGGATGGCCGAGGTCAATTCAGAGATGTGCAGATCTCTTGCTGCAACGGCATTTTCGGTGTCCATCATCTGGCGGAGTGCCGCCCGCAGGCGGTTGGCCTCAGCCTCCGCTCGGCTCTCAGCAGCCCTTACCTCATTGGCCCAAGCAGTTTTGGCCGACTCCAGGGCCCCCTCGGCTGCCTCCGCGCGATTACGAGCTTCCTCGGCCTCCTTCTGGGCTTCCAGCAGAAGGGTCTTCCCTCCGTGAATGACCTCCCTTGTAGCCTTTAGGGAGTTCGCAAGCTGCGTGCAGGTTCATGTCAAAAAAAAAAAAAGAGAGAAGAAGAAAAGAAAAAGAGAAATATGGAGGCGAAGGGTTGCAAGATAACTTACTCTGACGAGGGCCGCGTAGGACTCTCGGTAGAATGTAGCCGCCTTCAAGTGGCTAAGCTCCTCCAGGACCTTGGGCACGAAGACTGACGAGAGGACCCACTCTGCCCAATGCCCATCATTCAGAATGGAGTCCCGAGGTGGCCCCGGTCTGGCTCCATTCCCTTCGGCTGCCTCGGCGTTGCCAGACTCGGCGCGCGGGCTGCTCATTGGCGTCTGCTCGGGGGGTGGGCTTGCTGCCCCTGACAGCCCCTCGCCCCAGCTCCTGGCTGCCTCGAGGAGGGTCGGTCCGCTGGGAGCAAAGAGCTCCTCCACTACCGCTGGCTCCTCTACTACCGCTGGCTCCTCCGCAGCCGGCTATTCCGTTGGTACCCCTTCGGTCACCGCCCTTTCTGGTGGGATGTCGGCTGTGAGGTCAATCTCCGGAGCGACCAAGGGCTCTTGTGGTGCCGGTGGCTCGGGCACCTGCACCGTCGAGTGTTTTGGAGCCGGTGCTCGCTGATCTTCACTCGGTCCTTTCTGGGTCCTCTTCTTGGCGACGGCCCTCAGGAGTTTCTGAGTCGGGACCTTCATGGCTGTACAGCTTCGGTTAGGATCGGTAAAAAAAAAACGACGAAACCGGAAGACTTTGGCTAAGTGTAAGGGAGACTTACCACGGTGGGAAATGAGACCCGCCGACTGGAGGTTCTGTTCTGTCAAGAGCAGGTTGTAGCGAGGGATGTCGGTAGCCAACAGCCGCCCTAACACTTCCTTATCTCCGGGATGGATGGTGGAATTCGCGTTACTTCGGAGGTCGGGGTCCCCCCACCGGGCCTTGACTTGGTCAAGATTTGCAAAGAAGAACCGGGATTTCCATCCCTTGATAGAGGAGGGAAGAAGGAGTTTCAAGACTTGGCCGGGTCGGGGCTGAAATAGCCACCAACCCTTTTGAGACCGGAGAATGTAGAATAAGCAAAAAAAAGAAACCCGAGGTGTAATTTGGAGATGGTGGCAGAGAACAACGAAGGCGCTAACGACCCTAAGGGAGTTTGGGACCAACTGTGAAGGGGTCAGGGAGTAGTAGTCGATGAGGCTAGCGAAAAAAGGGGGGAGGGTTAAACGGAGGCCTACCCTCAAAGAAATCTCGTAGATGGCCACTCGACCGGGTCGAGAGGAGATCACTCGATCGTCGGGAGTTGGAAGATAAAGCCCAATCTCCCGAGGGATTTGGTAACGGGCCCGGATGTTTGCTAGATCCCGGCCTGTTACGTGGAGGCAGCCCCTTCCGGGGATTCCGCCCCACCCTCGAGGAGGCGCTGGCCCCCGCCTGGTGGCCCCTCGACGGAGCCCTACTAGCCGCCATTGGATGTCTCCCTGGTGACCCTCCGCTAGGCCAGAGGGACGCAGTCCTCCGGATCGGAGGACCACTCGAGGGGAGGAGAAGGAGAAGGAGGAGAAGAAGGAGAGGCTCGAGGCCTCTCTGACGAAGAATGATTCTATGAATCGTCCTCCGCAGACCAGGACTGGGAACTCATGGCGAGAAGAAGAAACAGAGGAACTTAGAAGGAGCAAAGAGCTGACCTGGGAAGGGAAATGATGTGCGCAGGCTCTCGGGTTGCAGGGGGGACCAGGGAGTAGAAAATCAAGGAAGCAGAGGAAGAAGACGATAGCAGGAACAGAATGGCTGCTTTCGACCCTCCACCCGGGTTTTATTCAGTTTCAAATTGTCCCGCCATGCCTCGTCCACCACGTGGACTCTCACAATAGGATGAACTGCCTCGGAAACCGCTTAGCGCGGGATACGATTTGCTTCCAGCTAATGATGGGACGTCGCTGACATCGCCGCTATGATGGGTAAGATGGCACGACTTTCCTCACGGATTCCGATGGATCAACCCTGCTTCGAGGACGATCGCCGCAAATCGGGTGGACAGTATTGGCCACCTTTTCACATCCCCACGCCGCCTGCATAAAGTCGTCGCAGCGCCCATAGGCATGTGTCCGGAGGCGGTTCGCGATGGGCAGGGATCAGCCACTTGGGGGGTGACACCCCTTTCGCCTTACTGGGGTGGGCCCACTCCGTCTCAGGAGTGAGGGGGCATCTGATATGGCTGATCCAACGCTGTCAGAATAAACGACAATAATAACGGCGACTGACAGAGGCTCTCTCACAACCCCCGAGACCCCCTCTCGGTCTCGGGCCACATGAATAGTATCACAACCCCCGAGACCCCCTCTCGGTCTCGAACCGCATGAACAGTATCTTAACCCCCGAGACCCCCTCTCGGTCTCGGGCCACATGAACAGTGTCACAACCCCCGAGACCCCTCTCGGTCTCGGGCTGCATGAACAATATCTCAACCCCCGAGACCCCCTCTCGGTCTCGGACCACATGAACATTGTCACAACCCCGAGACCCCCTCTCGGTCTCGGGCCGCATGAACAGTATCACAACCCCCGAGACCCCCTCTCTCGGTCTTGGGCCGCATGAACAGTATCTCAACCCCCAAGACCCCCTCTCGTTCTCGGGCTACACTCCTCTCGGTCTCGGGCCGCATGAACAGTGTCACAACCCCTGAGACCCCCTCTCAGTCTTGGGCCACATGAACAGTATCATAACCCCCCAGACCCCCTCTCGGTCTTGGGCCGCATGAACAGTATCTCAACCCCTGAGACCCCCTCTCGGTCTCGGGCCACATGAACAGTACTTCGACCCCCGGCGCACGATCCAGCCCGCTCTGGGCCACCTGGCATGCCCACATGATCCGCCGCACATCTGTAGCAGGGTGTGACCATGCCTCATAACGACGTATGGTCCATTATATATCTGTCACTGTGCGCGACCATACCCCGTTGCAGCGTACGGTCCACCACCTGCCCGCTACTGTGCGTGGTCATATCCAGCGGTGGCGCGCACCAGATATAGCCCCAGATGCAAGACACCTATGAGGCCGTGCTGACCAATGATGCGGGACACCTCCGGCATGTACGACGACAGTACGATCAGTCACTGTCAGCCTCATCTTTTGTCCGTTATTGAACGGGGCACCTTGAAATCAATAATCTTTAGGAATGAAAGGGGTATCTTCGAACAGGTATAAAAGCATATGCTCACACTGTAAATAGGGATCCTGGAACTCTGGTTTTTCTAGCTCTTTTCCACTAGTTAAGCCCTAACTGTTTAGTTCCCTTCGGCTAGACAGTTCTCATCTGTTCCCAAGTGACTGACTTGAGCGTCGAAGGGTCCCCATCGGAGCATCCGGTTTCCGGGGACTTTTCTTGACGTCCGTTTCTCCGGCGCTTGAAGGAAGTGACTTGGCATCATCAGCACCTATATTAGTTTGTTACTTTGATGTTTAAAAGCAACTTTTGGTTTAAGAAGCACAACAGATTCATTGATCATAGCCTACACAACAGCGAAGAGCCTTCAGAATGAGAAAGCTAGTCATGTGTCAACATGAACCATCCAAGCTGTCTCAGCTTTTCTTCAAGGCTTTGAGTTTTTCTGTATCATGCCAGTGTCCATAATAGCCATCCATGAAGTGTCACAATGTACTGCACCAAGTATTGGTACTTATACACAAATATGTATTAGGGAATTCAGATTTTAGATACTAACTTAATAATTTAAAATCGATTTTCAGAAAGAAAAAGAAAAAGAAAAAACAAACCACAAGTTTAATTCTTCTACAGAAAAACTAGCATCTTGAATGTAATTGTAGGACAGCAAATAGTTTTAAACTATTTTTATAAAGAGACATGATAACATTTAGACTTTTATTTTAAGTAAATGCATTCAACTTGGAACAAGTTTAATATGGAACGCAAGGCAGACAAATATACTTACAAATATTAAAAAGGAAGACACTGATGAAAATTTATCTGTGTAGATCATCTAGATCCACCTTTTTCTTTTTGCTTCTGGTGATGGTGGGTCAGAAGTTTCATCATCCACATGTGTGAAACATTTGAAAGTAGGATGGTAGGCTTGTTGGATAACTCTTTTTGATCCTTAATGGAAGGATTGAGTTAATATTGGCGATTTGTATTTGAGTTAACATTAACCAGTACTGAGTTTTGTGCAGACAGTTTTATCAAGAGAATAACTTGTGGTGCAACCAGCGAATATTATGTAATACGTGTGGGCACTTGTATATTTCAGCAAAAGGCAAAAAAACTTGCAAATTCTGGAATTATGGCTGATTTAATAGCTATTAAACCAAAATGAACACCATAGATGGTTGTTATTTAGATTTCCACTCCCAAGCATTTGTTTCATAATCAAAGTGATTTGATTTGGTCTGTAACCATAGATAAGTGCTTCCATCTCTCATTTTTTATTCAGTAGGTTGAAAACTGAAACCACAATGATGAAATTTCACCATTGTGAGTGCTTGTTTCAAGGCTGTATAATGGCCTGACCTGATTGATTTCTTTCACCCACCCAGGACCTCTTGTTAGGTGTGACTGTTGGATAAGCCGCAGTTCATAAGTTTGGATTCACAATAGTGGAACTATTTTTGTCGGCTCTTAATTGTTTAAATTTTAATAAGGCAAATCTTATCGCTGCTATGAACTCAGGTAAAGAATATATTTATTAGGTATTTCAAAGTGTTGCATGTTGGGGTTTAGAGAGTAGTGGGATTCCTCGTTGAACAAGAACCAAAGATTTATCCTATTACCAACGATCAGACTAATTACCATTCTTGAATCCTTTGAACCGGAGTTCAAACCATCACAACCCTTCTTACTTTCTGAATTTAATTTATTAAATCCTTTTATTGATTTTCTTGGCTGGAGCTCTCTCCCTCTTCCCCTCCACCGTACTCTTCCGAAGACTTTTCTAACGCTCTTCTGTGAAGACCACGTGTTCTCCCAGCAAGTTCTCCTCGGTCAATAAAGCCTCATCCACGGAAGCCTTCGTAAAGCCCACCAAGAAAACACCTTAAGAACGGAGTTCCTGATCTTGTCCTCGTCCACGAACTATCACGTCCGAAAGGATTCCGTGCCTTTCCTGGAAACGGCTCTCCCACAAAGCAGTGCATTCTTGAATCCCACCACTTCTTTCTCGTGGCCGCTCCACGCGATCCCATGGCTGGACCATGAATTTCTGGAATTAATTCCTCCTATGTTGAAATTAATTCGTAATTTCTCCATGAAGAGACTCCTCGTATTCGGAATTAATTCCCAATTAATTCCTCTACTTTCTTGCTTCCAAAATTTCCAAAGAACCGTGGAATCCTCACGTGTCCGCTTCCGTCACGGCATGAGGACGTGGACATTCTCTTCACCTTCCTTCCACGTGATATTGGAACCCAGTTGCTTCTTCAAAGACAGTTGAGGAAGAGGGAGAAGAGGAGATAGGGAGGAGAAAATAGGGCTATCACCCTGCAATGAAGAAAGGAATTTCTGAGAGAAAAGAATATGTTCTCTTTTCCTTCAAACCCTAGAGCTAGAGTTTAAATACATCCACGAAGTGGGCTAGGCCCAGACTCAACAAAAACTCTCATGGACTAACCCAATGAGATTAAACTAATCCCCAAGCCCATGTACACCTGTGACTTGATTTAATCTCAACCCTTGGACTCAAATCCAGCCCAATACAAGTTAGTCCCCTGGGCCTTGATAGCACTACACCAGGCCCAACAATCTCCACCTTTGTGTTTTCAAGGCCTCAGCACGTCCGCCGTGTCCATCAACTGCAATCCCTACGAAAGCTGTCCCATAGAAAAACCTTGGTCAATGTATTGCTGGGTTCTCATTGGTATGTACCTTCACTAGCTCCACTCCACCTTCTTCCACCAGCTCTCTGTAGTCGAAGCCCTCCTTCTGAAAGTATCCTCTAGCCACTAGTCCTGCCTTGTACCTGATACCTCCTTACTCTGAAGGCTCTTTCTTGCGTTGATAAACCCATTTGCAATCAATGGGTTTCTTTCTTTGTGGCAACTGGATCACCTGCCACGTGCCAGTCCTGTGAAGAGACTACATCTCCTCTGCCATAGCCTGCATCTTCTGCCATAGCCTAGACCTACCTATCTCTGTCCTGGCTCTCCACAGTCTCCTGATAGGTGTAAGGGTCTTCATTTGCTGTCATAAGAGAATATGACACCGAATCCTTGAAGCCGTATCGAATTGGTGGTTGCACGTTTCTCCTGGGCCTGTGCAGTGCGATCCCAGTATCAGTCCCCTGCCCAGCTGCATCCTCCTGAGTCCTCTGCTCAGCTACATCATGCTGAACTTCCTAGCTTCTGACCCCTCTGCTAGTCCTCTCCACCTGAATCTCAAATCCTCTTGATCCACTAGCAAATGGCATGACTGTGTAGGAGGTCATCTGACTAGTGTTACCATGTTCTACCTCCTGTAGTCCCTGTTGTGCATCTGTACCATCTCTGCTCTAGAGAATCGAGCTCTCATCGAAGGTCACATCCCTGCTGATGACGACCTTCTTCTCCAAGGGATCCCACAATCGATACCCCTTGATTCCATCCGGGTAGCCCAGGAACACTATCTTCTTAGACCTGGCGTCCAACTTACTCCGCTCTCCAGCACCAACATGCACATATGCCGTGCATCCAAACACCCTCGGATGGTTCAGGCTTATCTTCCCTCCAGACCATATCTCTTCTGGAATGCCTCCATCCAACCTGGTGTGCGGTGACCGATTGACCAAGTAGCTAACTACACCAACTACGTCAACCCAGAACATCTTTGGAAGCCCTGCCTGTAGCGTCAAGCACCTTACTTTTCCCAATAGTGTTCTGTTCATTCTCTCAGCCACTCCTTCCTGTTAAGAAGTTTCCATTACCGAGAAGTTCCTTTTGATGCCCCACTCCTCATAAAATCTTTGGAACTCCATGTGTAGGGAGAAACAATCCCCGAGGCATGCATATTTTAAAAATTTGATAACAATTATCATTGCGAAATTTAAAGATTACATACTAATCTATCTAACATGCATCAAGATCATATCTTTGCCTTGTATATAGGATCGATTGATCCAAAATATGCATATAAATAAAAATATCAAGATCATATCTTGATCTTCAAGATGACTAGTCATACTACTTATCTTGAAGCTGCCTTAAGATCTAGGGATCAAATCGCTTACCTTAAGAACAATGGGTAAATCCTTATTGCTCTGCAGCCGTTCAATCGTCTGGCCTCTAGTATCGTCCACGCGAAGCCCCGAATGATCGGATTTCTGGGAGTGCTAGCTCGCGGAAAATAGCTTTGCTGATCTTGAATCCTCCCACTTGAATCTTCCTCTAAGATCCACCACCAGAATTACTAGGATTTTTTATTCTAACTTTTTTAGAATTACAATCCATGACATATCGTGTATTGTTGTTCTGTGTATTCTGGTGAGGGAATGCCCTCTATTTATAGTCTCAATTTAGCCTTAACATTAAATTCTGACATTAAGAATTCCGTCGTTTGATAAAAGCGAAGAGACGTCAAAGGCACGGCGCTTGGTTTAATTTCGACGTTCGGTGAAAACCAAAGAGACGTGGCTAAATCCAGTGAAAACCAAGAGTCGTGGCTAAATCCGACGTTCGGTGAAAATTAATGTTATGCATTAAATTCTACATGAGAATTTAATCTCTTATGAGATGAGATTTTAGTCATCTCATCATATGAGATCCTTATGCAAGAGGTTTGGGTTCAGGTGATGGTTTAATCTGATCTGAATTTATTTGACTGAACCCACATAAATCATGGTCCAAGCCCAAATCAAATTTGGCTAGTCTTGAATCTATTTAAATCCAAATCAAGTCTAATTTCAAATCAATATTTGAAATTGACTAATCCTTCTAATAGACTTAAACCAAATTGAAACTTATTCACTTGTACTTAACCCAATTGAGATAATTCAATCAATCAAATTGATTAATTAAATCATATACGATTCTCAATCGTTGATCAGCAAACAGATCATCCTAGGAAACTTCTATGCGTGTGACTCTCTAGGTTCGAACCTAAGCCGGTAGCATAGAAACAACTTTCTATACTAATCGATGTGCCATCTAGCAATGGAACCCGACGTCCGGATAGGTCGAAGAGTTGCCGAGCAAACTCCAAGAACCCTAAGAAACAGTTACCGTATAATTCATCCTCTTGACCACAAATGCTAAGGATGGCTTAAGAGCCTGTCAACTCTAAATAGCAAATCCATAAAGTGATTTCAACTTTAGTGATCATGTGACTTTCACATGAAGTGCCTTGGCCAAGGTCTTGCTAAATTGAAACACAAGCATTTCTCCTTTTAACGAGATAGGTCAAATTCCATCTTGATCCACAACTGACTACCACAAGTACTTGACTGCACCCAGTAACCTTTCGTAGCTGGATTAGAAATTCAGGTGGTCCGGCACCTAAGTACAATGAGTTGCTTATAAGCCACTGGTTGTGATCTTCAGGTCTGAAGGATACTTATACCTATATCTTCTCGGATTAACTCTTGACAGTAGAGTATCCGGAAATGAGTCACGTTCGGTGAAATGTACTCCTACACTTTCACCTGTATGTCATACTAGTGTCTCTACACTCCTTGGTTAAGAGGACAACCAACAAATATGATATACAACGTCCTATAATTGATAGTACTATGGCCCTGTCATAGTATATCATTTGGTCGCGAACTCTTTTAAGGACCTTCAAAGATAAATCCTCTTTATTGTGAAGGAAGATCCCGAGGGCTTCATTACAATCAGGAGTATTAAGAAGATGTTCTTGTAATGAATAAACTGCCAAATAACTTTTATTAATATATCAATTTATATACAATTTACATTAGCACAATCATCAAATGATTGGCTTTAGGATACAATTCCCAACAAACTCCCACTTAGCCTAAAGCCACTCATTACAGTATCTAATACCCATCTTCAACTTATAGTTGTCAAACTCCTTGATGCTGAGTGCTTTAGTAAATGGGTCACCTAGGTTTTCCTTTCCATCAATCTTCTGAAGATTTATGTCACCTCGGTCTACAATCTCTCGAATAAGATGAAACCGGCGCAGTATGTGCTTGGTGCGCTGATGTGCTCGTGGTTCCTTTGCTTGAGCTATGGCACCAGTGCTGTCACTGTACAACAGGACTGGTCCATCTATGGAAGGTGTCACTCCAAGCTCGGAGATGAACTTTCGCAGCCACACAGCTTCTTTCGCAGCATCTGATGCAGCGATGTACTCTGCCTCGCACACCGAATCTGCCACTGTATGTTGCTTGAACTTTTCAGCAAACAGCTCCACCATTCAGGATAAACACGAAACCCGATACACTTTTGCTATCATCATGATCTGATTGGAAACTAGAATCAGTATATCCAACAAGTTTCAAATCAGACTCTCCATAGACTAACCACTGGTCCTTAGTATTTCTCAAATACTTAAGGATTGTCTTAACAACTTGCCAGTGTTTTTCTCCTGGATCAGATTGGTATCTACTCACTACTCCTAGTGAGTATGCCACATCTGGTCTTGTACATGTCATGGTGTACATAATCGATCCCACTGCCGAAGCATATGGAATTCGACTCATACGTTCTCTTTCATTAGGAGTTGTCGGACAATCCTTCTTAGAAAGATGAATTCCATGGCCTATCGGAAGATAGCCTTTCTTGGAATTCTCCATGCTAAACCTCTTTAGCATGGTGTCAATGTACGTAGATTGGGATAAACCAAGCATCCTCTTAGATCTATCTCTATAGATCTTCATCCCTAGGATGTATGATGCTTCTCCCAGATCTTTCATGGAGAATTGTGATGATAACCATGTCTTTATTCCTTGTAATGCAGGGATATCATTCCCGATTAAGAGAATATCATCCACATATAATACAAGAAATACAATAACGGAATCGTTAGCCCATTTATAAATGCAAGGTTCTTCTTTATTTTTAATAAAGCCATAAGATTTGATCACTTTATCAAATCGTATTCCAACTCCTAGATGCTTGCTTAAGTCCATAAATAGACTTCTGTAGCCTGCACACTTTAGACTCGTCTTCAGATATAAAACCTTCAGGCTGTATCATATACACCTGTTCTTCTAAATCACCATTTAGAAAAGCGGTTTTAACATCCATCTGCCAAATCTCATAATCGAAGTGTGCTGCTATAGCTAGCATAATCCGAATGGATTTCAGCATTGCCACAGGAGAAAACATTTCGTCATAGTCAATACCATAACGTTGACGATACCCCTTAGCAACCAGACGTGCTTTATAGGTCTCAACCTTTCCGTCTGCGCCTCTTTTCCTCTTGAAAACCCACTTACACCCTATGGGTTTTATCCCTTCGGGTGGGTCAACTAATGTCCATACATTATTGTCCTTCATGGAATCAAGTTCGGATTTCATGGCCTCAAGCCATTTATTAGAGTCAGTCCTTTGCATAGCATCCATATAGGTGATCGGATCCTCGTTGTTCTCATCGAGTTCAACAGGATCATCATTCTGGACCAAGAAACCTAAGTATCTGTCCGGTTGATGTGGTACTCTACCAGATCGCCTTAATGGTGCATCTAAAATGGGTTTTGAGTTTGATCTAATCAACTCAGATTCTAAGGGTTCACTGGTTTGTGTTGTTCCTTCTACTTGATGAACTTCCTCAAGTTCAACATTAGAGCTATTTGTTCCTTCACTAAGGAACTCCTTTTCAAGAAAAACTGCTCTATTACTAATGAACAACTTTTGTTCTTCAGTATTGTAGAAGTAATATCCTTTGGTTTCTTTCGGATAGCCGATAAAAAAATATTTGTCAGATTTGGGTTCAAGTTTGTCTGATTTTGCACGTTTCACATAAGCCGGACACCCCCAGACTCTCAGATAGGTAATAACCGGTTTATGTCCATACCACATCTCATGTGGAGTTTTAGAAACAGACTTACTTGGAACCTTATAAGAATATGACAAGCTGATTCTAATGCGTATCCCCAAAATGATATTGGCAAGCTTGCAAAACCCATCATGGACCGAACCATGTCTAACAGAGTTCGATTCCTTCTTTCCGACACACCGTTATGCTGCGGTGTTCCAGGAGGAGTCCATTGGGAGAGAATCCATTCTCTCTTAAATATGTCACAAATTCATTGGAAAGGTATTCGCCTCCTCGATCTGATCGAAGGGTCTTAATACATTTTCCTGTTTGTTTTTCTACTTCTTTATGATATAGTTTGAACATTTCAAACGACTCAGATTTATGTCTCATAAGATAGACATAACCGAACCTAGAAAGGTCGTCTGTAAAAGTAATGAAGTAGTAATATCCACCTTTGGCACAAGTGCTCATTGGTCCACATACATCAGTATGTACTAGACCAATAGCTCTTTGGCTCTTTCACCTTTTCCAGTAAAAGATGACTTGGTCATTTTACCAAGAAGACATGATTCACAGGTAGTTAATGATTCACAATCATCAACTCGAAGGATGCCCTCCTGAGTTAACCTGTTTAATCTGTTCTTATTGATATGACCCAGCCGATGGTGCCAAAGATAAATGTCTGTGACATCAGTTGTTCTAGGGCGCTTACTTGATTGTACACTACATTCACAGGCTGTGATAATATATAAATGCCATTAGATAAATGCCCAGTCATTACAGTGACTCCATTCATAATGATATTCAAAGTAACATCCTTTATTGAAATTTCATAATTACTTTTGGCCAGAAGGCCTACAGAAATTACGTTCAACAAGAACGTTGGGCAAAAATGACAATCATTTAGTATAATGACATTTCTATTGAAAACTATTTCAAGAACTCCTAATGCCAGAACTGGAACTAATCTTCCATCGCCGACATTAAGGAATCTTTCATTGTCCTCAAATCTTCTGGTGACCTGTAGTCCCTGCAATGAATTGCAAATGTTAAAAGGACTCCCGGTATCCAATACCCAGGTCTGATTATCATATACAGAAAAATTACAAGGTGTTATCATATAAATACCTTGTTGAGCAACATCTTGCTCCTTTTTCTTCTTTGGCCTGTTTGGATCAAGTGTGGCAATGTAAAGAGGACAGTTCCTCTTCCAGTGCCCTTGCATCTTGCAGTGAAAGCATTCAGCTTGACTTTTATCAACTTTCTTCTGCATCTGACCCCTTATAGATGTCCTAGCATGTTGCACCTTTTATTATTCTTTTTCTTCTTCCCTTTCCCAAAGGGTTTACGCCCTACCTTAGATCCTTCAACCACATTAACCAAACCCTTAGAGAGCTGGTTATCCTTCTCAAAGTTCTGTAACAACCCCAACAAACCGTGGTAGTTGACTGCAGGCTTTGTCATTCGAAAATGAGTAAGGAAAGGTCGGAAGGATGGAGGCAAGGAATTCAGGATCGCATCTTTTCCCAACTGCTCATGTAAGGGAAAGCCGAGCTTGCTTAGGAGTTCTATCTTCTCGATCATATACAATACATGATCAGTGACAGGAGATCCATCCCTCATTCGAGCATTGAAAATAGCACAACTAGTCTTGTGCCTTTCAACATCGTCGGGTGTGCCGAAAGATTCATTCAACGCTTGAATGATTTCTTCTGGCTGAGCATTCTCGAACCGGCGACCGAATTCATCGTTCATTGCTGCTAGCATGATACAACGCACGCTAGTTCTATCATTGAGCCACTTCTGATAAGTGTCTCTCTCAGAACTTTGGGTGTTTGCATCAGGTATCTTTGGTGCAGGATTATTCAGAATATATAGAATCCTCTCATGCTCAAGGACGATCTTAAGTTTTCTGAACCAGCTATTGAAATTGGAACCATTCAACTTGTCACTATCCAATAGGGACCTTAATGATAAATTAGTGGCCATGTTCTGCATAAGGAAAAACTAAAGTTTATTAGTATATAAATTGATTCAGTCTAAAGACTTGGACTTTAGTCTAAAGATTCTCCCACTATTTTGTTCAAATTGGCAGCCTCTACACCCCAATTCGAAGAATTATTCTTAATTCTTTAGCGGGCACTAAGATCTACATAAACTACATACAGGCCCAAGTGAAGCTTGGCTAACCCATATGCATCTAAGAGTAGGTTCAAAACCAATTGTTTCCCCAAACAATTCTTAGTGTTCAGTTTTGCCCCATGTACCTCTTCAGCAGGCATGAAGTGCCTCCACTGAAAGTTCTGGTTAGGTCCAACCATTAAATGATATAATCAGTGTAACCTATCAATAGACAACCAAGCCCGAGTGAAGCTCGGCTCACCTGACTGTTTATTTAATAGTTACGCTGACTTATCATATAATGAATGATAATTCCGATGGTTGACAAGCACCAGGCATGGAGTGCCTCCAATGATTATCAAGACATCGGACTCATTATCACCCACCTTAATGGGAGGCTATGATCTAGTTATCATATAACTATTTCATTTTAAGGACCTAATAATTTTAGAGGATTTTAATAATATGAAGATAAATTGACTAATCAAGTTCTCCCACTGAATCTATGAAATCGGTAGAATGAAACAAGATTAAGTCAGGTTAAGTGGCACCTAAATCAGTCAGACTGATTTCCTTACAGGCATGGGTCAACCCGAATCAGGTAAATGATCTGAATCATAAATGGTTCACCACATTGACCAGGTGAGTGAGATCGATGGGAGGGATATGCCATTAACTCGTTAAAGACGCATCAATACGAGTAGCTCCCAATTAAAAACCATTCGATCGTTGATCCTAGAGCAACTTGCCAACCCACCTTGACATCATATGGTTAACCAATTCTGATTTGACCATCTAAGAGATTCATGCTCAACCACGGAGCCTAATCTACTTCCATTTGGTTTAATCAAAGAGAAGGACATGATCAACTACAACTATTGTTTGATTTAGAGCATTCTTAACCTAATCTAATTAGATTTGATCAAATACTCTTACAGTCCAGTTGATTTAAACCTTAGGGTCTAACCCTTTATGGACCCGATTTAGCTAACCCAAAGGATTAAATATATTTCATGTTTACATGTCATATATTTCAATCAAGCATCATATGTATTATGTTACTACTCATAATTCCTATATTTAGATCATATCTAAAGAGATTATGAATTAATATTTGACATTCAAATAGACTCTCATAAATATTTGTATGTTTCATAACATAGACATCATGCCATCATATCATATCTATGTTTTATACTAAACATGCAAATATCATGTTTTATACAATCAACATGTATCAAATATAAATATTTTGAGAGTGTGTGTAATCAGTGTTTTGAAGCCAAAGATCAATTTAAATTATCACGACAATATGTCACAGAATACCTCATTGAATGGGTAATTTGGATTTTCAATCCATCTGTGACCAATAGACCTTGAGATTTGTTTTAGCCTTAATTACACAATTAATAGGAGCATTAATTTACATGCAATAAATTAGATCAATACGAAACCATGCTCTGATACCATTTGTAGGGAGAAACAATCCCCGAGGCATGCATATTTTAAAAATTTGATAACAATTATCATTGCGGAAATTTAAAGATTACATATTAATCTATCTAACATGCATCAAGATCATATCTTTGCCTTATATATAGGATCGTTGATCTAAAATATGCATATAAATAAAATATCAAGATCATATCTTGATCTTCAAGATGACTAGTCATACTATTATCTTGAAGCCTGCCTTAAGATCTAGGGATCAAATCACTTACCTTAAGAACAGTAGGTAAATCCTTATTGCTCTGCAGCCGTTCAATCGTCCGGCCTCTAGTATCGTCCACGCGAAGCCCCGAATGATCGGATTTCCGGGAGTGCTAGCTCGCAAAAAATAGCTTTGCTGATCTTGAATCCTCCACTTGAATCTTCCTCTAAGATCCACCAGCTTCCGCTAACACCAGAATCACCAGGATTTTTTATTCTAACCTTTTTAGAATTACAATCCACGACATATCGTGTATTGTTGTTCTGTGTTTCTGGTGAGGGAATGCCCTCTATTTATAGTCTCAATTTAGCCTTAACATTGAATTCTGACATTAAGAATTCCGTCGTTTGGTAAAAGCGAAGAGACGCCGAAGGCGCGGCGCTTGGTTTAATTCCGACGTTCGGTGAAAACCAAAGAGACGTGGCTAAATCCGACGTTTGGTGAAAACCAAAGGTCATGGCTAAATCCGACATTCGATGAAAATTAATGTTAGGCATTAAATTCTACATGAGAATTTAATCTCTCATGAGATGAGATTTTAGCCATCTCATCATATGAGATCCTTATGCGAGAGGTTTGGGTTCAGGTGATGGTTTAATCTGATCTGAATTTATTTGACTGAACCCACATAGATCATGGTCCAAGCCCAAATCAAATTTGGCTAGTCCTGAATCTATTTAAATCCAAATCAAGTCTAATTTCAAATCAATATTTGAAATTGACTAGTCCTTCTAATAGACTTAAACCAAATTGAATCTTATTCACTTGTACTTAACCCAATTGAGATAATTCAATCAATCAAATTGATTAATTAAATCATATACGATTCTCAATCGTTGATCAGCAAATAGATCATCCTAGGAAACTTCTATGCGTGTGACTCTCTAGGTTCGAACCTAAGCCGGTAGCATAGAAACAACTTTCTATACTAATCGATGTGCCCATCTAGCAATGGAACCCGACGTCCGGATAGGTCGAAGAGTTGCCGAGCAAACTCCAAGAACCCTAAGAAACAGTTACCGTATAATTCATCCTCTTGACCACAAATGCTAAGGATGGCTTAAGAGCCTGTCAACTCTAAATAGCAAATCCATAAAGTGATTTCAACTTTAGTGATCATGTGACTTTCACATGAAGTGCCTTGGCCAAGGTCTTGCTAAATTGAAACACAAGCATTTCTCCTTTTAATGGGATAGGTCAAATTCCATCTTGATCCACAACTGACTACCACAAGTACTTGACTGCACCCAGTAACCTTTCGTAGCTGGATTAGAAATCCAGGCACCTAAGTACAATGAGTTGCTTGTAAGCCACTGGTTGTGATCTTCAGGTCTGAAGGATACTTATACCTATATCTTCTCGGATTAACTCTTGACAGTAGAGTATCCAAAAATGAGTCACGTTCGGTGAAATGTACTCCTACACTTTCACCTGTATGTCATACCAGTGTCTCTACACTCCTTGGTTAAGAGGATAACCAACAAATATGATATACAACGTCCTATAATTGATAGTACTATGGCCCTGTCATAGTATATCATTTGGTCGCGAACTCTTTTAAGGACCTTCAAAGATAAATCCTCTTTATCGTGAAGGAAGATCCTAAGGGCTTCATTACAATCAGGAGTATTAAGAAGATGTTCTTGTAATGAATAAACTGCCAAATAACTTTTATTAATATATCAATTTATATACAATTTACATTAGCACAATCATCAAATGATTGGCTTTAGGTTACAATTCCCAATACCATGCTGGTGTATTCTCTACCACTATTTGACCTCAGACACTTCACACTCCTACCCTGCTCCCTCTCCACCTCAGCCTTTCAGATTTTGAACTTGGTGAAAACCTCTGATTTCTCCTTCATGAAGTAGATCCACTACTTCCTGAGAAATCATCTATCAAGGTAAAGAAGTATCTGGCCCTATTCCTTGTAGAAACTGGGGCTGGTCCCCAGACAACTATGTGTACTAACTCCAGGGGTTCTGCACTCCTAGCTGTTCTGACCAAGAACTGCACACTTCTCTGCTTTCCCATCTAACATGGTTCATAGATCTCCATGACTACACCACTCATGTCCGAAAGTAGTCCTCTCTTCCTCAGTTCTTTCATCCCCCTGTCTCCCATGTGGCCTAGGCGATAATGTCACATCCTGTACACATCCCGAGGATCCTGTTCCACAGCTGCTGCCTTAGATTTTTCTATCACCACATAGCCCTCCAACCTGTATAGGTTGTTCTTCAACCTTTCTCCCTCTCATCACTGCCATAGCTCCATTGGAGATGTTCAGAACTCCACTCCTGGCATGACTGCTGAAGCTGTATCTAGTTTGCTTCAGGTATCCCAGTGATACCAGATTCTTCTTGAGTTCTGAGATATGCTTCACGCTGGTAAGAGTGTGCATCATGCCATCAAACATCCTCACCCTCACTGTGCCAATCCCTACCACCTTGCAAGGGTGATCATCTCCAAGAGTCACGCACCCCTATACATCCCAGGGTTCAGCTCTTTGTGTGGAGGCTTTTGTGGGATTGTCTTCCTACCTATTCCCTTCTCTCTAGTAGGGGCCTGTCTATACAGGCTACTTGCCCTTTGTGTGGACAGAAGAACGAGACTTCTGATCATGTCATTTTTACTTGCCCCAGAGTTAGGTGGATTTGGCAGAGGATGGGCTACCAATGTAGAGCGGATGATGAGGGTTCTACGAGGTCCCTTTTTTTGCATGATCTCCATAGTAGCATTCAGCAGAAGGCTAGCCTTTGGGCTGCGACAACCAACTAGATTTGGCTATCGCAGAATCTTCTTATCTTCATTGAAGAGTCCATACCTTCCCTCAGGATTGTGTGGAAGGCTAGGTTTTTATCGGCCGAATTCTCTCTCCATCGAAATGCTCCTGTGCTTGACAGCTTTGGCCACTGGGGATCCCCTGCTGCTTCGGTAGCGGACCGGCATACGGTCTTCATCTCTTGGGAGCCCCTCCCTCCAGTGTTTGTCAAAATCAATTTTGATGGAAGTATTCGAGGTAGGCTTGCCGGCTCTGCTTTTATTATTCGTTGGTCTGACGGAGCTTTATTGGCAGCGGGTGGCTTTGGCATTTTTGATTCCTTATTCCCTTTGGATAAACTCTATACAGCTTGGGCCAACATTTCCTATACTATTAAGATTCTACATGTTCATAGCCTTCTTATTTAGGAGGATTCTCTGATGGTTATCCGATGGCTTCGAAAGGATAGTTGCTATCAAGCCCCCGTCAATCCATTGCTCTTCGACATTTGGTTTAGCCTTCGGGATGTTTTCAGTGTTCAGATCCGTTACGTCTACCGTGAAGCCAATTCTGCGGTTAACTGGGTAGCGGTGATGGTGGCTCGTCATGTGAGTTTTTGGATTTGCAAACAGGGTGACCCCTGCCCTTTTGTACTTAATCAGATTCTGTATTCTGATCTATCTGGGTTGACTTGCATTAGAATAGTATGATCGCCCGTCTGTATCAAAAAAAAAAAAGAAAAGAAAATATACATAAAGCTGAACTATTCTGAAAATTGAAGAATATTTAAGGACCTTTTATAATAACACGTTTCTATCATCTCTTTAGTTTTTCCTTATTTTCAAAGTTTTACTGAATTTTCACTAAACTTGTTGCTAGTGACAAATATTGCTCAAATTAATCCCAAATCTTGACCTTATAATGTGTCTTCGATTTCTTCTTCTTCCTCTCCTTCTCCTTCTTCTTCTTTTTTTTATTTTTTATTTATTTTTGACAAGATAGATGGTTTTCCAAGGCTGTTTACTGGGAGGCTTTTTTTTTTTTTGCATCATTCTTATTTCCTATTATTTCTAATATAAAATCACAAAAATCAAGTAAAATAACATATTTGATACCATTGTTTTTATTTTTTATTTTAAAAAAATAAAAAATAATTATTTTATTTTTAAAAATAAAAAATTTATGTATGTTATCACGTTTTTCATCATTGTCATCATCATTGTCATTTTCACTCTTATCACTGGTGCCACTGCCAGTATTAAAGTCATCTTTATGATCATCATACACTAACATTATTGCATGAAAAGATATAGCCGGGTTTGCAAAGTTCCCTGGGTGTGCTTTAAAACTCGTGCGCATTTTTGCTTCGTCTCTGTTTCCTGGGTGTGCTTTAAGATTCGGATTTTGTCCGTCGTCTTTCCCGATCTCCAACGATCTTTGCCTTCTCCGGCTGAGCCTTCGTCGGTTGCTTCCTCTTGCTGTCCCTCCTTGCCTATGGCGTCGGATGGGGGTAAGACTTGGCAGGGTTCCGGATCGATGAGTATGGGATCCGGCTTTCATTGGGTCTCTCCGTCTCCATCGCCGGCGGTTGTAGCGTCGTTGGAGGCATCCTTTCCGGAAGTTATTCGTGTCCCTGCTGCGGAGCTGGAGGCTGAAGTAGCTAGTTGGCAGTCGCGAGCTATTCTGCTTTGCTCCTACCACAAATGGGTTCCGGCAGAGGCGGTGATCAGGGAGTTCAGAAGAGCGGGAATTCAAGGTGAAATTGCCCCGATCAGTCTGGCATTCCGGTGCCATTTGTTCCGATTTGAAGACTCGAAAGCTTGCGACACGGTGCTCAAGCGTCCTTGGATGATCAATGGTCAGGTTATGGGTTCGGAGCCATGGCGGGCGGATTTCTTCCCGGCAGCTGATTCTATCCCGTTGGCTCTGGTTTGGGTTCGGCTCCCTAACCTGCCAATTGAGTATTGGAAGGAGGAATTCATCAAGGCCATCTTGGAACCAGCCGGGCAATTCATATGTTTGGATGCTTCTACTGTGGCGAAGAACAGAGGAGGATTCGCCAGGGCGTGCCTTCGGGTTGACCTTCGTCGTCCTCTGAGGCCGGGAGTTCGGATCTAGGGAAATGGTCTCCCCTTTTGGCAGCAATTCGCATTTGAAAACCTGGATGGGGTCTGTGCATCCTGTGGATCGTTGCATCTGAGCGGCCCTTGCTCTCAGCCGGGATCAGGAGACGATGGAGCAGCTTCCAGCCTCGTCTACGGTCCGTGGATATCAGCTATTCGTCAACGAAAGGAAGCCCCTGCTCCCCAGCGGGATGAGAGAAGGAAGATGCAGGCGGCATCGTCTCCGGGGGCTTCTGGCTTCGGGTCAAAATCTCAGAGGAATTCAGCGGCTCCTGAGCGTGGTGTTGAAGATGCTGATGGTTGGAGAATTCCTGCCAAGTTGGCTAGGAGGTGGAAGTCGTCTTCTTCTTCGGTAGAGGGATCCTCTGCCATGGCTTCTGGGAGATTGGTGGGGGAGACAGCACAAGGCTTCTCCAATTCAGTTAAGGTGCCGAAATTTCCACTGCGTGCCGGTTCTGCTACAGTAACGGAGGGTTTAATGAAGGCTGATGCAGGAGGCTCGGCTGAGATGATTCTGAACATTCCTCTTTTGAAGGAAAATCCATTTGCCTCGCTTGGATTGATATCGGGGGAAGGAGGATCTATGGTCAATAAGGAAGTATGTCCGGGTCCTCTTAAGCGGGCTAGACCAGTTGATTATCAGGCCCCTAGGGCTGTTTCTAAACTTGGGAAACAAAAAGGTAAAGGTAAAGCCCGGACCAATATAAGCTCTGTGATATCGACTGATTCTCATGAAGGAGTTCAGGATGTGATTAGGTCCTGTTCTAATATGCCGATGGGCCTTTCCTCGAAGGGTTCAGATAATGTAATTATGAATTCAGATTCCTTGTCTTCGGATCAATCTCCTCCGGCTTTTATCGTCAGTCAGGAGCCTGAGGTTGATCCATCCTTGGTAGCTGAGGGGGGCACCTCATCCAATGGGTGCCTACCTGATATTGCGATGATGGAGGACCTGGGAGGGGTCCCAACTTCATCATCCATGTAAATGAAGATCATGATTTGGAATGTTAGAGGAGCTCGAAAGCCTTCATTTCGATCCTCCGTTAGTAGATTGATGCAGATTCATAATTTTGATATTTGTGTTCTGTTGGAAACAAGGTTGTCAGGTGATAGTCTGGCTCAGTTTAGGAGGCAGATTTCTCGGTCATGGTCTTCCTATTCGGTTGACGCTGAAGGTCTGTCTGGAGGTATGTTGGCCATATGGCGTGCTGATAATGTTAAGGTTGATGCTTTTCATCAGTGTAACCAGCAGATAGGTCTTGTAGTCTCGGAGGGGTCCTCTGAACCTTGGCTTCTATCAGCTGTGATGCTAGTACGGATTATCGGGAGAGACGGATCCTCTGGTCTGAGTTGCTTTCCCTTCTTTCTCAGGGGCTCCCATCTATCATTGCTGGTGATTTTAATTGCATCTCTGAGGCTAACGAAAAGTGTGGTGGGCGTCGGTTTACTGCCTCGGTTGATGTTAATGAGTTTAGATCCTTCATTGGAACATCGGGGCTATTGGATTTGGGTTACTCTGGGATCCAATTCACTTGGTGTAATAACCGTCAGGGTTCGGCTTGAGTTTGGGAGAGACTTGACAGAGCTATGGCTACGGAACAATGGCTTCATAGGTTCCACGAGGTTACTGTTGCCCACCTTCCTAGGATTGCTTCAGATCATTGCCCCATTATAATTTCAACGGAGGTTTCTATGTATCATCGCAGACAGTTTAGATTTGAGCAGTTTTGGACTGTCCATTCTGCAGCTCGGTTGATCATCTCGCATATATGGCACCTTCCTATCAGGGGTAATGCTACCTATAGATTATCGAGACGTCTTATGATGGTGCGACGTTGTCTATCCAGATGGAATCGGATGGAGGTTGGTGATCTGGTTAGACAAGTCGAAAGGGTTGAAGCCGACATTTCTGCCTTACAGGAGAAGGAGGACCAGGATGGGTTCTTGGTGGAATCGGACCTCTCGGTGCTTCGTGACTCTCTGTCACGTCATCACTCTCTGCTCAGCCAGCAGGAGATGTTTTGGAGGCAGAGATCCAGGGTTCAGTGGATATGTGAGGGGATCATAATACCAGATTTTTTCATCAAGCCACTTTAAAGAGGCGGTCCACAAACAGGATTCGCAGATTATTAGATGCTGAAGGGCATTCTCAGGAGGATATCCAATCTATTAGGGATTTGCTTTTCCAATTCTTTCGGACTAGATGGACGGAATCAGAGGGGGAGGGTGCTCCGGTTGTTGGTGTTCCTAATTCCAGGAAGATATCGATCAAGGAGAATGATATGTTAATCAGGCCTATAACTGAGGAGGAAATTCGGGAGGCGCTTTGGGGGCTTGGCTTGGATAAGGCCCCAGGGCCAGACGGATTTCCGCCTTCTTTTTATCATCATTATTGGGGAATTGTTGGGCGTGAGGTTACTGAAGCTATTCAAATTGCTTTCCAGACAATGAACATTCCTCAGGAGTGGAACCGGACCTTTATCTCTCTGGTACCCAAACGTTCGGAGGCTACTCTCCTGCAGCACTTCCGGCCTATTAGCCTTTGCACCACTCTATATAAGATCTGTGCTCGGCTTCTAGCTGGCCGCCTTCGGTGTGTTCTTCCTCGCATCATTTCTATTGAGCAGGGGCTTTTATTAGAGGACGCTCTATTTCTGATAATGTTCTTATCGCCCAAGAATTTATGCATGATCTTCAAAGAGCCCCAGCGAGTCGCTGTCTTATGGCGGTTAAGCTTGATATGGAGAGAGCTTATGATAGGATGAGTTGGTCCTTCTTACATCGCTCGCTCCAGGAGTTTGGGTTTCAGGAGTTGTTCATCAAGTGGATCTTGGCTTGTATTCTGAGGCCTTCATTCTCTCTGATTATCAATGGATGCCTGACGGAGTTTTTCAATTCTACTGTTGGTCTGAGGCAGGGGTGTCCGTTATCCCCTTTATTGTTCATTCTCGCTGCGGATGATCTTTCTCATGCTTTTCATCAGGCTCAGCAGAATCAAAGGATTGTCCCTTTTATGGCAAGGAGCTTGGGTCCTGCGGTCTCCCATCTTCTTTTCGCTGACGATTGTATTCTTCTGGGTCAGGCTACCATTGAAAATGCGGCTTCCTTACATTCTATTGTGCAGAATTATTGTCTAGCTTCGGGTCAGAGGGTTAACTACCTCAAATCCTCATTATGTTTCAGCCCGAAGACCAACAGATCTACTAGGGAAGCCATTACTATTCTGTCAGGAATATCTACTCTGACTGATCGATTTTTGTATCTGGGGATCCCCATTACTGGTAGACGTCCCCATTGTTCTGATTTTGCTGAGTTAGAGAGGAGGGTTCGTCAGCACTTTGAGGGGTGGCAGGTCACTAGTTTATCTATGATGGCCAGGGTCATTATCATTCGATCGGTTCTCTCTTCGCTTCCTCTGTATCTTCTATCGAATACTGCTATCCCGACTACCTGTCTTAGAAGAATTGAGAGATGCTTCAGAGACTTCCTTTGGGCCTCTATGCAAGATGGTCATGGTATGCATTTATTATCCTGGGACACTGTTTATATGCCTATACAGGAAGGCGGCCTTGGGATTCATTCTCTGATTGTTAGAAGAGAAGCTTTGCTCGCTAGACATGCTTCGCGATTTCTCTTGGAGCCGCAGTGTCTGTGGAGCTCTCTGATGCGAGCGAGGTATGGGGATTGGTCTTCCGACCTGCCTATTCAGCCGATTCGTGGATCTTCCTACTTATGGAAGGAGATTTGCAGATATGGTCAGCTTATCCTGGAGAATGTTTCATGGAGTATAGGAGATGGTTATTTGATCGATGTCATTCAGGATACTTGGATTTCTGAGCTCCCCCTTTCGAGATGACCCTCCTTTATGAATATGGATGCCCCATCCAGTTTAAGGGTTAAGGATCTTATTTCCGGGGATTCCCACTCTTGGCATATTCCTACGGTGACATGGTTATTCGGGGAGGAGCTTTCTCGGCGGATCCTATCAATGCCTCTTATGCCTGGCTATGGTGGTGATACTAGGATTTGGCAGAGATCGTGTCTCTCTAGGGCTCCCTCCAAGGATCTAATGAGGATTTTCAGGCCTCAGTCTCGACGCATTGAGGATGCTGCTTGGATTTGGAAGCTTCCAACCATTCCTAGGATCCAGCTTTTTCTTTGGAAGCTTCTTTGGGGCTGCCTTCCTACGTCTGCTCTTCTCTCCAGGAGGGGTCTGTCTATTCAGCCGATCTGTTCCTTTTGTCGGCTGGAGGAGGAGTCCGATGACCACGCTATCTTTCTTTGCCCTAGAGCCCAATGGATATGGCATCTGATGGGTTTTTCTAGTAGATTGTATGAAACGGCATCTCCGCGCTCCTCCTTTTTTCATGAAATTCGTGGGGATCACGGTATAAAAGTGGTCTCTGGGCTGCCACGGCATATCAGATATGGTTGTCAAGGAATGAGTTCATTTTTTCTAATACCTCTGCTTCTCCCCATAGGGTTGTGAGGAAGATAAGATGGCTGATTATGGACTATGACCGTGTCTTATCCGGTGTTGGTTTTGGCTCTTCTGGCCGCTGGGGTTCCCCTGCTGCTTCGGCAGCGAACCGGTATCCGGTTTTCATCCATTGGGAGCCCCCCCTCCAGGGTATGTCAAAATCAACTTCGATGGGAGTGTCCGTGGTAGAAACGCTGGGTCTGCGTTTATTATCCGTGGGGAGGCGGGTGATCTGGTGGCGGCAGGTGGGTTTGGAGCTCTTGACTATTCTGTCCTGATGACGGAGCTCTATGCGGCGTGGGCAGGAATTTCTTACGCCGTTCGGATTCTTCGCGCTCATCGGATTATGATCGAGGGTGATTCTAAGACGGTCATCTCTTGGATGCAGAAGGAGAATTATTCTGATGGTCTCTCTAATCCAATCTTGAGGGATATTTATTACCTTCTGCGAGGGAACGACTCGGTCCTGATTCGTCATATATTTCGGGAAGCTAATGCGGCTGCTGATTGGGCGGCTTCTTTTATGGCTCAGCATTCTGGCTCATGGAATTGGAGGGCTGAAGATCACTGTTCTACTTGTCTTAAGCATATTTTGTTATCTGATGTATCTGGGCTGATTCACACGAGACTTGTATGATCGCCTGTTTGTTACCAAAAAAAAAAAAAAAAAACATTATTGCATCATTACCATTACCCACCAATGTATTCCCACCGCTACTAATATCATCGCTATTATCATTTCCACCACTATTATTACCATCAGTGCTATTATCTCTGCCATAATCGCTAACATCATTGTTTTCATAGCCATTGTCACCATTGCTACCATTTTCACTATACGTCCATGTCCTCGGTGCCTTCATTATCACTGTCACCGTCATCTTCGCATTATGTTTATATTTCTAAAAAATTAATTATATTCAACATATTTGTAATGTTAAATATTTAGACATTAAATAGAAAATTTTAATAATAATTAAATTTCAATCATTAGTAATAATATCAGTATAATTATAGCTAAGAATATTGATAGTATTTAGATATATTTCAACTTTTTACGATATCAGTAAAAAATATTAAATAAAAAAAACAGATGTTTTATGAAAAGCCCCGACAATCAAATCATATAGAAACAAAATTAGGGTATCTGATAACATATTAAGAATAAAATATTAATAAAATATAAAAAATTATTATTATTTAAATTCAAATAAGTTCATCCAATACTTCTGATAAATAATATTACGACATGTCGATATATTTGTTTCCATACCATTCCGGTGTCAAAGCGGAGGGTGACGGGTACGTCTGGATTGAGAGAAAATTATCGTTCCTATATCATAGAAAAGACTTTGTACACTACATAAGTCTTACGTGAGCTGTATCATCCATTTTTATTGGTCCATATACGTACGATACTTATTAAAAAATATTAAAACATCTTTATGACATTCCGAGAAAAAAAAATACAACATTCCAGTTTTAAATGCTCAAATTTTAAACTTATGACCCCGTTGAGAAAGAACAAAAAATTACGATATCCTAGTTGTAAACTTACGACACCGTAGCTATAAAATTACGACATCCACTCAGAATATCTATACACAAATTCTAAAAAAAAACTGAACGGATATTAATGCATGTCATGTCAAAATTTAAGATGATACCCTAGTTTTAAACTTACGACACTCGTTCAAAAAGCTAAAAAAAAATTACGATACCCCAATTTTAAACTTACGATACCTAGTTTTAAACAGAAAACATGTCTGTACATAAATTCCAAAAAAAAGCTGAACAGGTATTAATGCACGTCAGACAGTTTTTTTTTTAGAATTTATGTAGAGACACCTTTTATGAACGGGTATCTTAAGTTTAAAATTAGGGTGTCGTAAGTTAAAAACTAAGATGTCATAATTTTTTTTTTTTTGCTTTTTGAACGAATGTCTTAATTTTATAACTACTTTGTCGTAAGTTTAAAACTGGAGTGTCATAATTTTTTTTGCTTTCTGAACGGGTGTCTTAATTTTATAACTACGGTGTCGTAAGTTTAAAACTAGAATGTCATAATTTTTTCTTTTAGGATATCATAAAGATATCTTAATATTTTGTTTAAAACTAGAATGTCATAATTTTTTCTTTTAGGATATTATAAAGATATCTTAATATTTTTTAATATCGATCAATAAAAAAGAAAGGTATAGTTCATATAGGATTTGCTGCATTGGATACCGTGTAAAAAGGCTTTTCCACCGTTTCATAGAGGTGTTGAAAGCTATGCTCAAAACGGGCCGGAGTTGAGCTTCATGGAGCAAAACCTGAAGTGGGCCACTGGAGTTCACTTCGAGCTACATTTCACCTCTTGGGCCGTAAGACGCCAAACCCCACCTGTTACTGGACAGGATCCGACCCGCAGTCTCTCAGAGTCCGATACGACCTGAAAACTCTCCTCCCCTCGCATCGTTGAGCAAACCCTCACCCGCTCTCTTTTGTCCATCGCCATGGAAGGCGACTCTCTTTCCTCCTAGCCGTCAACCTCCATATCTCTTCCCATGGCGAAGGCCTTCCTCCGTTTTTTCTCCAGCAAGAACCGGGGCGGCCTTCTTCCCCTCTCCATTCGATCGAGCCTCGCAAACGCTTTCCGGACTTCAAGGAACGGCGATCCAGTTTCTCCCCTTTTCGGTAGCCTCCGAAACCTCTCTCAATTTCTCTCGTTTGTTATTTGCTTTTTGACCCAAACCCATGATTCAGGACGCTGCTCAAATGTAACATGGTTCCGCTCGACGTCGGCGCCATGGCTCTTCCGACCGTCCGCGGGTTTCTGTGGAGTTCCGAGCTTGGATAACGACCTCAAAGGTGCTCCTTTGCCGGTTCTTCCTTCTGGCAAACCCAAGAACAAGAAAGTCGGGAAGAAGTCCAGGGTGGACTTCACTAAGGTCGACCCGGCGCTCCTCCCCACCGTGATTCTTGTCGGCCGCCCTAATGTCGGCAAGTCCGCCCTCTTCAACCGGTGAGCTCTCCCACACGCCAGGGTTTTAACTTATGGGCTTTCTTGGTGGTGCTTGTAATTAGCTAAGTGGTTTACCTCTTCTTTGGCCATTGAAGTTTAATACGGAGGAGGGAGGCTCTCGTTTACAACACTCCCGGCGACCATGTCACCCGAGACATACGGGAAGGCATCGCCAAATTGGGGGATTTGAGGTTTCGGGTGTTGGACTCTGCCGGTCTGGAGACGGCAGCGACTTCGGGGAGTATTCTTAGCAGGACGGCGGAGATGACGGGGAATGTCCTCGCTAGGTCCCAATTTGCCATCTTTTTGATCGACGTGAGGTTAGATTTTTGAGTTATTTGATCCCATGCTGTCATTCTACAGCCGCATGACTACTAAGAAGAGCTTATTGTTTAGGGAGGGGCTGCAGCCACTTGATCGTGAGGTTGGGCAGTGGCTCCGTAAGCATGCGTCGGGAATCCATACCATTGTGGCAATGAATAAATCTGAGTCACTGGATGAGCGAGGTCTTCTTACCGCTGAGGCAGGAGAAGCCCATGCCTTAGGATTTGGGGATCCAATTGCCATATCTGCAGAGACTGGTTTTGGTATGGCAGAGCTCTATGAGACCCTTCGGCCATTGTTTGAGGACTACATGCTTCGACTTCCTAATGGTCCTAATGGTATGTCCCTTCTTCTTCGGTGTTGGTTCAACGTGACTGGCTATGCGTAGCTCTGCCTTGCAGGTTAAAACATTTATTATTGCATCCCCTTGGTTGTCCTTGTCGTCTTTCCCTGCTTTGCTTTCAACATACTTGTTCATCATGCTTGTAGGAGGTGGATACATAGTTGAGAAATATGCATTGAATCTTTTGAATACATAGTGAAAAATATACTTGAATGGTAGAAGCGAGAGAGGAAATGTAATCAGTAAGTAATTTTTCCATGGAACTGCTTTAGAAGTAATATAATCTATAAAGCCCATGCATTTACTAGGATAAGGCTCTATGTATTCTAAAAGGATTGTACTGGGCACATGAATTTTTCAATTGAACTGTGTATGTGTATGCTTGTAATTGATAGAATCCCCTCAGATGAGTTTACTGGAAAGCTTATTTGAGATTTGAATGACTCAATTGTTTCAGGTGGAGGAGAAAATAATAGTTGTGGGTTAGAAGTTGGAAGTTGTTGGCGATGGCTCTTTCAACTGTCATCTTATAGGATTTCAACTCTAGTAGTAAAAACCTCTAATTCATATGATGCTAGACTGACTAAAAAGAGCAGCATATATTTTCCAAGGACTGAAGAGATATTCATGGAAGTCCATCAGTTTCAAGACAGCATTATATAGGACAATTAATCAAGGCTTTGGAGACCATGGGCAGTGGGTCTTGGAGGGTTGACAATTATACTTCATGTTGTGCTTTCAAATGAGGGGCTAGAAAGAAACTAAAGAACCTATTTCATAGCATCTGGAATCTTATTCCTGGCTTGTTGATATTGTTTAAATGATCATCCAAAATGATCAGCACGATATGTGGTGTGGTTTGCATTGCATGTACACAGTGCATTGGCTTGTATAATTTCAAATGTTGGTAGGACGTTCCATGAAACATCAAGATGGGTTATGGTCTCGAGTGTTAGGATAGGATCTTCTCGCCATCATCCCAACATTTCAATCGGCACATCTAGATACATCTTCTAACTCATGCATTGGGATGAGGTGGGATGGTGACATGTCCCATTCCATACAAAAACTAGAACAACCCCATTTTGTGTGATATAATATAGTGGCTATTGCAGAGCCGGTTAGGATGAGCCAAAAGAAGGGCATATTGAATGATATCGAGTTGATATGGTGTGGGGTTTGGGGTGATACCTTTGGGGTATTGCATGTTGGCACAGGTCTGTATAGATAGTAATCCTATCCTTGGCATATTCTTACATACATCCAGTTATATATATTTGTGTGTATGTACTGTTATTATGTGTATATGTCTATATGTATCTATATATGTATGTTTATGTATATGTTTGTATTGTATATAGGTGTATATATATATATGTATACGTTCATGTATGTATGTATGTATCCCTTTATATTACATTTACATTATCTGGGTTTGGCACTTGTATCACATCTTTTGTTGTAATCTCTTTATTTTCTTGCAAATTTCAGATAACCATATCCAAGATGATGATACTTCCTCAGAGACTGTGGAGAGTGGGGAAAGCAAATTGCCTTTGCAGCTTGCAATTGTAGGACGTCCCAATGTTGGAAAGTCTACTCTGCTAAATGCCCTATTACAGGAGGAAAGAGTTCTGGTTGGGCCAGAGGCTGGCTTGACAAGGGATTCCATTAGAGCTCAGTTCCAATTTGAAGGCCGAACTATATATTTGGTAGGCTAGCAGTTTTCATTCGTACTTTTACCACAATTTTGTTTAACAATTTTCATATTTCTAGACAACACTGCCATGGTGAGTCCAAGTGTGGATGAGAAAGGTGGAGAGACAGTTGGTCATAAAAATATGTCAATAGCTATGTTATAGATCTAAAGTGAATGAGGATCCATAAAACTGACCTCAAGCAGTTGGGAAAGGCTGGATGGTTATGGGTATGGTTATTTTCATCTTGTTAGACCTTGGTATTGTCAATAACATATATTTATATGCTTAAAAAATGTAACTCTTTTTGATCTTTTAACTTTTCTAATTTGTTTTGCATAACTACTTTTATGTGAATAGCTTTTAGTGCTGGTTACAAAACTCGCAGATTTTTGCAGTTGCTGATCGCACACAAGCGTGCTCGCACGCACACTCAAAGTTTATACCCTCATGCTGTCATTTATGTGTTTTTGAATTTGCAGTCCTGTTTCCTTTTAAATCATATAATAGTCTCATACACCTTTTTAGGATATTGTTAAGAGCATTAATGGTGTTTCTAATTTTGTTTGATCAGAGTGGTTTGTTGTTCAGGTGGACACTGCAGGTTGGTTGCATAGAACAGGGCAAGAGAAGGGACCAGCATCCTTAAGTGTTGTGCAGTCAAGAAAAAACCTCATGAGGGCTCATGTTGTAGCTTTAGTGCTTGATGGAGAAGAGGTATGGTCACCTTTAAAACTCTTAAAACCATTGTCAAGTCAAGGCTTGTTTCATCACTTAGATACCAATGGCCATGAGGTCATGTGATGGTTTTGCATTTTCCAACAAGCAAAGAGATTCATACCATAACATATTGCACAGTGAGGGGGAAGATTACCACCCCCCCCTAAAAAAATCCATATAAAAGTTGCCATGGTATTTTCACTTTTTCAATAAATATCTATGATTTGACTTGGAT
This sequence comes from Calamus simplicifolius, assembly GCA_900491605.1. Classification (NCBI taxonomy): domain Eukaryota; kingdom Viridiplantae; phylum Streptophyta; class Magnoliopsida; order Arecales; family Arecaceae; genus Calamus; species Calamus simplicifolius. The sequence goes on along the minus strand of UESW01003919.1, from coordinate 2,659,821 downwards.
ATGGGCTGTTACCATTTCAAGTCATTTTCCACTCTTTCGCTCCCTTTTTCAAAGGTTGGCTTATTGTGGAATGCGAGATATATTATCTTGGGACTTGCTTATATATGCATAAATAAGCTAAATTTTCAATTGAAATCTTTATTGTCAAGAAACATCCATGACCAAACAACCTAAGTTTTAGTTATAGGACCTCTGTCATGACATCTTATAGAATATTCAGCATAGGAGACATCCATGTGAGGCTGTGAGTGTTGATGGGAAAAGATCATAGCTGTATTTTTAACCATTATAGATGATGAAGTAATTGGAAAAAAAAGAAGGATGGACAAGATATGCTAAAAGAAAAGGTTGTGATATTGTTTATTGATTGTATTTACCATGCATGAAACATTGGTGACTTCAAAAGATTTTTAGGGCGGTCCTTTCTCTATATTTTATTTTATCAATCATATTTGCCTTTTGTAATAAATTGCAATGCCTTGATTTTTCTTTTGTTCCTTTTGAAAGGGCAAATCGTGTCTGTACCCATGATGTAGAAGTTGCCTGAATACTTGTCACCTGAACTACTAGTCCGAATCCTTAACTACATTACCCTTAAGAATAAAGAAAGTGAATTGTCCTTTCAAGAGCAAATGTACTTACACTGCTATCCTGCAACATAATTAGTTTCAGATCAATCCGGAATTAGCCAGTGATAAGAAAACAGTAGATCAACTTTATTCTATGGATTTAAAATCTGGTGCTATCTGTTACTGATAATTCTGTCTCTTATTGTATTATATGTACATATAGATTGCAAAAGCTAAGAGCAGTATGAAACATGCTGAAGTAGTTATAGCACGGCAATCAATAGAAGAAGGTCGTGGCCTTGTTGTGATTGTTAACAAGATGGATCTTCTTAGAGGAGGACGAAGCTCCTCGCTGCATGAGAAAGTCATGAAGGCTGTTCCTCAAGAAATACAGTCAGTCATACCTCAGGTTTGGCCGTACCTTGTATCTGCAGTTTAATTTTTACTGAGACAGCATTTGATGTTTTTACCTTTTACTGTTTCTTTTGGAATAGAGGAGCTAATATTCTACCCATATTCAATCAGAGTCTTTTGGCTAAACCTTTTTTTAGTAAGGAATAAATTTGATAGGTAATCTACTTGTTATAAATTTTGTTTCTGAATGTTGAAGACATGCATTACTAGCGACAGTTATTTCTCACATCTTGCATAATAAGTGAGCTTTGAATTTTTTGGAGGTAACATCAAAAGAATGTGGTTAGCACATTTCTTTCAAATTCAATAAATTTCTGTGATGCAGGACCGATTCGCATGCAAGTAATTTTTTTTTCTTTTTTTTAATGATTAATGATTGCAGTTGCTTATTCTTCCAAAGTAATAGCCTAAGAGGGATTCAGAAAAATTCATAGTAAATCCGCACGCCAAACAGTTCCTAAAAAAAATAAAGAAGAAGAATCGCTGAGGCTAAGAAGCCCCGGTAGGGCTTGCTCTCCTACAATAAAATTACTAGTAGATTAGAGGGGTGTACCTATCAAGAGGGGGAAGATCAAAGTATTGAAGGGGTTGCTCTGCCTGGCGGATGTGCCCTATATGACAAGCCTTGAACCGACGGATCTGCGGCCAAGTATCCGCTGTCCTGGATGACGATCGTCTTGAATCCTGGATTCGTGGCTACTGAGGGATCTGCAAGATCACCATACAAGGGTTAAAGAATCATAGAAAAATTTAGAATAGAGGCAAAGAGACAAGGAAGAGTAGAGAAAAGGAGAGGGCGGTCAAGGTTTCTCCTAGAGACTTGGGATGTTGGCACGCGCAGGAGGAGAGAAAAGAGCACCAGAGAACCAACTAACAAAAATCACAATAACTCAAAATTTGGATTGATTGATTAATAATCAAAGATACATCATTCATACAAGAGGGTCTTTTTATAGAGCGGGGTCTAAGAAAATACAGATATGGAAAGAGAGAAAAAAGGCGCCCTAGTCAAATTTGGCATGAAATCTGCAGCGTCCAGATAAGGAAGGTGATCTTTTAGATGCAATCAGCGGTAGCTGGATTCAGCATGAAATCTGTGGCGTCCAGACGAGGCAGGTGATCTTCTAGATATGATTGAGATGCAATCAGCGGCAGCTTAATTTGGCATGAAATCTGCAACATCTAGATGAGGAAGGTGATATTGGAAAGTGGTCAGATGCAATTGGCGGCAGCTTGATTTGGCATGAAATCGGCATCGGCCAGATGAGAAAAATGATCATCCAGATTGGAAAGGTTGCTTGCTCTGCTAAGTGGCATGTGGGCTACTTGAAGTAGGTGTGACACCAACTTGAATTTAGCAGCTGCTCTGTCTGACTGTGATGGCCTTGTCTTCTGGTCCAATACTGATGTCTCCTCTTGTAAGCTGATGAACTTACTACATGACTCACATTAAAATAAACTGAACTGGATAGGACTCAATTTAGAATAAAATGAACTGGACGGGACTCAAAATAAACTAAACTTTATTTCCCAACTCAAGACTTGAATCATAACTAATCAGATATCCACAGAGGGTTAAGAATCCTCTGCTTATCCTAGTGCCCGCACCATTCTGGTATCCTTTCGATTCGTGAGCAACTAGGGTGACAAAGGAAGCAATTTTATTTTTTGTTGATGTGGCTCCTCAATACTGTGATACCAGCCTTGGGTCAGTCAAGGTGGGGGTTATCACTTTGATTGACATGCTTGGGTTGCTGCATGGAACAGAGGGAGAACACATGCATTCTCAGGATCTTATCAGTGCACAATCAGGGGCAAGCACATCAACATAGTGTGGAATATCAGAGTACCATGGTTTTGGTTTTATGTTGAATCAAAACTAAAAGGAGTTTGACAGTGGAGGAGAATGTTGTAAATGTTGTTAAAACATGGATCAATTGGTTAGATGTACAATCTTACAGAAAACAGTGGTACAATTACCACCACGAGCTGGAAAAACAAGAATTATAACATGTTACAAGAAATGGGTTGGAAGATTACCACCATTAGTAGGGAGAAAACCTAACATATACATGTAAAGCTTTGACACATTTTGCCTCCATATAAGGATAAACCCTTTTAGGCTCTAATCTCTTCCTATAATTGGTGACTGACTGTTGCCAAGCAGAAGTTAATCAAGTTTCTGCTGACGATGGCTCTCCTATATCACTTTGTTGACAGGTCACAGGCATACCAGTTGTCTTTGTTTCAGCTTTGGAGGGAAGGGGGAGGATAGCTGTCATGCGTCAGGTTGTGGATACATACCAAAAATGGTGTTTGAGATTGCCAACATCACGCCTTAATCGTTGGTTGCGAAAGGTAAACAAAGATGAATATTCATCATTTGATGTTGCCTTGCATTGGTGAAAGAAGTTAACATATTCAATGGTTCTGATGAATGTCAAATATTTCTTCTATTTTGGCATCTGCTTGTCCACAATTCATATCAGCTATTGTTTCCTTACTGTTCTAAATCAAATTGCTTAGATGTTCTGCAACTCTTCTGTGTATATCATCTCCAGGTCACATTTGTTCTTGTTTTTCATCAGTCAGTAATTCTTTTCATGCACGCAATTCCATTTACAATTTTATGATAAACATAATCTTCATATAAAGAAATATATCTTGGTCCTAGAAAGTTATTTTGCATGTGATTGTCTATGCTGGATAAAGATTACTACCGGTCATTTTTTAGGATATTAACTGCAAGTGTAAAAAAATTATGGTTTTTGTTAGATTTCTGGAATTTCCTGACTTAAGGAATGGAACTTGATTAAATAATATGAAAGTGGTGGTTTTTGAAATTCTTTTTATGGTACTAGTCTATAACCATAACATGTTTCTCCTTTTTATTCGTATATCAATAGGTCATGAGCAGGCATTCCTGGAAAGATCAAGCAACACAACCCAAAATAAAGTATTTCACTCAGGTTAAAGCTCGCCCACCAACTTTTGTTGCCTTCTTAAGTGGGAAGGCGCATCTTTCAGATACCGATATGAGATTCTTGATGAAGTCTCTGAAGGAAGATTTTGATCTGGGTGGCATTCCAATACGCATCATGCAGCGGTCTGTCCCTAGGAAAGCAGTTGGCAGCCATGGTAGTAAAGACTTGTCTGCTAGGTTGAATGTGAGAGCTCATTCAGACAAAAGAAGCACAATATCTGAGCCTGCTTCATCTTAGTAACCCCTGCTACCAGCAATGACTAGAAGGGATATGCTGCTGAGGATTTATCGTGATGTATTTGCTCTTAAGGGAGGGAACTTTATGTGTACTTACCCTAGAGAGACCTCAGACCCAAGTTAGAGTGCTCCGCATGGCAACATTGACCATGCATTGATTATTGGTAACTATTACTGTTTTGCGACTGGGTGAGGATAACTTGTCAGCATTCAAAGCCTGTCCCAAAGCTATGGTGGATTCTGAGGAGATAGTTGTCCTTTATTATGTGAATCAGCGTTTACGTAGCTGGTGGAATTACTGTCTTAAGAGATGCTGAGTAGCGTAAGATGGATCTTGTGCAGGAAAGAGCTGTTCCCTGACTGTAAAATTTAGCATGGTGGTGAAAGTTTATTTATTTATTTATTCATTTTTAAAGGAACCAGAACTGGAAGAGGTCAGTCGAAATCAGTAGGAGATCATTGTTACCTGACCTCCAACAAGTTCACTGACTGTACTGTTTGACACAGTCATAAAGGTTCATAGTTATTGCACAGGTGTATTTCATTTGTTATATGTCTGTAGTCTTTGTTTGGACTTTTTAAATTGTATGATCTTAAGATGAGTCGGCAATTTGAATGGATGCAGAGTTTGAATTTGATAGTCCACCTCTGTGTCATTTCACTTGTTTATATTCTTCAGCTGTCAGAATTTACAGGTGACTTTTGGCATGGGTGAATATCGTTTCTTGGCTTGGTGGTTCTTTTGTTTGGCAGTTTAATTTGTTAATGTGTTGATATCATGGTTAAGCTGCCCAATAGATGTCAAAGCAAGTCCTGGTACAATGTTGTTTATTCTTTTTTTTTTTTTTTTTTTGACTGAACTGAACTTTGTGAAAAGTGCCAGGGCCTAGCACAATTTTACAAGCTCCAAATCCTGGTTAGCTGTTTGCCCTGTGGTGCAGCTGACGTGCCCTGGGGTCCTGCAGCTGGGAGGTGCAGATGCCAAAGAAATTCCAGTAATATTTATGCTGGAACTGCTAAGATCCTGCACAAAAATTCTTGCACAAAAAGGAGTCTCATAAGAATGCAAGGGGAGGAGCATCATGCAGTTTAAAGAAGCATGGTATCTTTTCATTCAGAGCTTAACCTCAGAAAGTTAGAAAAGTACAACCAATGAAATCAGCATGGGTGTGAAAAATTCTTCTTCGAGCCCTGCCAGAAAGTTAAAACTAGATTAATAGAATTATAAAAATTAATATTTCATTCACTCCTCTGCAAAGCCACCCCTAATGTGTAAGGGAAGCTGTGGCAGAATGTCGCCTGGATAGGATAAGCATCTGAGAGGTTTTGAATCTGGTTGTCGTCAGTATTGGAGTATTGGGTGCATGGGTTCAGAGTTCACAACAATGAAATTAAGGAAAGAAAAAACAAAGAAAAAAAAAAAAGATGTTTTAAACGCGACATAAGCGACAAAGCACAGCCACGGTTGGAAAACCACTTAGCGGAGGATGGTAGACTTCGTGTCTTATCATTAGCTTGTATGTTTGCATTAAATATCAATTTTTTTTTTAAATATCGCATGTATGTTTGCATTAAATAAATTTTAATATCAACCATTTTTCTTCACCTAAAATTATTTTTTAATAAATACATTTAATGCAATGATATAAATTTTTACATAAGGTTTGCTTCCCATATTTTTTTAAAATTTTCAGTGGAAAAGAAACTTTTTTTTCTTTTTTTTTATGAAAGATTTTTTTTTAAATAAGAAGAAAACCACTACTATTTTATTTTTTATTTTTTTTTAACATCAAGCCATTAACTCTCTTTTTCTTCCGATTGTCCATGACTTTCAATTTTTTTCTTCTTATTAAGAAAATAAGTTACTTTTTTAATAGCAAAAGAATTGAAATCTTTTTTTTTTTTTTTTCATTTGGTGAGAAAAAAAGCAATAAACCCTCGAAAGAAGTACAATTATCATTTTGTTATTATGAAGTTAAATCATTACGAATTTAAATGAAAATAATATAAAAATTTTATAGAAACTTAAAAATAGCTTAATCTAATACATTTTTCATCTATTTTTGATTTTAAATTGAAAATAATTATTTAAATTTAATAATAATAATAAAAAATTTATATAAATTTATATTTTTATTACCTTATTAATCATATCAGTGTCCATCCATCGGACGATCATATGTCATGTAGTGTCATGTAGTTCGCTAAAATAGAAGCGTATCAGTTCCGACCCTTAAAAATAAATAAATAAAACTGTCATACGTTAGTACCCACGTGATATTGCACCACATCTTACCGTTCGCTTTAGAACTCCGAAAACCCATAGAGGCCGAGTCGGCGTGGTACGATGACTGGTGGGAACGGCTGCCAGCCCTTGATTCCGGCGACGGTGGCGGCGATGTCACCTTCTCCCCCCTTCTCCTCCTCCCCCTCCTCCCCGGAGAAAGCCCGATACGGTGGCGGGCCGCCTTTCCTGGAATCGGCCGGTCGCTCTTTGCAATCTCTCACCGCCAATATCCTTTCTTTCCTCCCTTTCCCTCCACTCAGCCCCTGTCGCAACACCACCGCGAAGTCCCCACTGGCGGTGGCGGCGCCGGCGCCGGTGCCAATGTGCTCTCCTCTTTGCACCTCCCCGTGGCCGCCTTGCTCCTCCGCCGTGACGGTGCCGCTCCTCCTCCCTTTCTTCTCGTCGTTCTGTTCCTCCTCCTCTGATTACCAGAACCAGAGCCAGAGCGCGGGGAGATCGACTGCAGTCTCGCCGTCGTCGGCCATGAGGAGCCTGTCGTCTGGCGTGAAGATAGAGGGGCTCAGCTCGAGCTGCAAGGGCGGCGGGGGCCCCGCCTTCGTGGGGCAGGTCTTCAGCATGCTGGATCCCTCCGGCAACGGTCTCATGGCTGTCACCACCCACTTCGACATCCCCTTCCTCTCAAAAAGGTCATCCTTCTTGTTCTATTTGATTTCTGGGCGAAAGATTTACTCTTCAAATCCTTATATTTCTTTCCTGAAGAGAAGAAAGTAGGAGTCGAAGGATCCGCATTCTTATTTTAGTTTTTAGGTCAAATCTTGGAGAAATAAATGATTGCTTTTGGTATGGATTATTGGGTTACGCCCGTGAAGGTTTTTAACAATCTTTGAGTGGGAAGGATTTGCTTCTATTTTTCATCAAATTAGCCATAGACCACTTGTAATTTTTGGAACACAATCGTGAGACTGTCCCTCAGCTTAATTTTGGACTACAACTTTGAGACTTTTCCTCAGGTAAACCCAGGAATATATTTTCATTTATAAAATTACGTTCTTTATTGTCGAGTTCTATAGATTTAATTTGCCATTGAATCCTAAGAAAGAGGTTCTCCATTATGATAAGTATATCATCACATTCAAACATCCGGCTATGATGGTAATGCTTTCCAAGACTTTCTGTTTATAACAATCAATGGTGTAGCAAGATAAATATGTTAAAAGGGGACTAGGGAGCCAAGCCTTGGCATCCCATGCCAAATGGCCTCGCCCTCAGGGGAGACCATTTGGTTATTAATAGCAACCAGTAATTGCTCAAAATCCCAGAATGCCACACCATCTGTTCCTTCCTTGGCTCATCCCCTTCTCTGATCCATAAACTGGGAACCACTTTTTTGCAGCATCAATACCAAGCATGATGGCGTTATTGTTGCCCTTTTAACTGTTAAGGATGTCTTGGATTCCTTGATTCACTCCAGTCTATGACTTAACTCAACATATTTAGAGAAAAAAATGATGGAAAATTTTTAGTGAAGTTTGTGGTGGAAGTGGAGTGGCTTGCGCACACATATATGTTTTCTTCTTTCATAAAGAATCTCAGAGAGAGAGAGAGAGAGAGAGAGAGAGATGGGGTATTTGGGGATTAACATTTTGTGAGAACCATGTCTATACTCTTGTATCTCTTCTTTTTGCATTCATAGTAGATTTTTCTCCTTGTTTTCACTCATGGACAGAGGCTGAAAGAGTCAAACTATGCAAATCTTGTTGTCTTGTATTTGGTATGTTATTTTCTCATTTTCATTGTTCAATGACACATTCACTACACATGTAGTTTGTTCTAACACTCACATTGAAAAAGATATTACTGTTCATTAAACAGAGATTGATGGAGTTGGATGGACCTGGTACCTTTTAAGTGGATTGGAGGGGGGCAAACCTTCAATCCTAGTTAATGGGAGAGATTCCTGCTCCTTGCTCTTCTCCTCTGACTCATCCATTGCCTTCCAATGGAAAGGATCAATAAGGAAGGTGCTGAACTGCCCTCTCATCTCGCAAAGGTGGCGGCACCTTTTGATTTCCTTTTTACTGTTTCACATATGAATGGAGCCATTGTTTTCGATGGGGAAACAAACACACTCATGGTCATGGTGCCATGAAGGAATAATGAACGAAGTATGATTGTTCAACAGAAAAGTGCAAGGTTGGGATGAATAAGGGACCTTTGCCAAGCCCAAACTACAAATAGAAGGCAACACAAAAGATGGATCCAAGGAATAAATTATAGGAGTAGATATATGTGGGAGTACTGACAGACTTTGATATTGAGTGGATGACGAACTCTTAACCCAGTGATGGAGAAATGTTCTTGTCTCTTATTCTTAAAATCTCATTTCCTAATTTGTTTTAAAAGGGTTCCTTTCCTAAGAATGGATGGTGTAGGAGGGGGAAGATAGAAATGGATTTCCTAAAAAGGAAAATATGTAAATGAACCATTGATGGCATCAGTAGTAACAGATAGTTTTGGACTTTTGTCAATAATAGTTCCTAATCGAAATCCGACAAGCCTCTGCCAATCAGAAAGCAAAGCAATGTGTATGAGATGGTAGGGCATGGCTTCCTAGCATCCCTTATAAGTTCATGCAATAAGGGTTGCCATTTATATGTGTGTGTATATTGATTCAGTTTTGCCATCAGATCCTCTTTAGGGCCAGGTTCTTCAAAGCAAAAGGTAATATCAAATGTAGTGGTTGAACATAGACTACAGCCCACATAATTAGATCATCTCTCACAATGCATAAGGTGGTTATCATGATCTTAGAGAAGTTGATCCTTTTATGTTATTAGGACAAAGGCTTATGGATTAAGAACATTATTGCATTGATTTAATTATGTATAACTTGGTTGACTAATAGAATATGATGCATAATTTGGTTGACTGATTTGTTTAATAAAATTTTACAGATCAAGAAAATACCGGATGAATGAAAAAAGAGTACCAAATACTAATTTATAAGAATAAAAGTGATATTTAAAATGGTTAAATATTATAATATTAAACTAATGAGCCATACCATAAGACTTTAAGAGGGGTGATTAAACATGGATTGAGATATAACACGAAAATACTGGAGAATCAATTTAATTTTATGCTAAAAAAGTCAACTATGAAAGTTCTTTTTCTTCTTTGGAGGGTAATGAAGAAGTATAGAGAAAAGAGACTCTTTTAATATGATTTTTATTGATTTAGAAAAAGTATATTGATGGAGTTCTTAAAGAAATTTAATGATGGGTCTTAAAAAAGAAAAAAGTTTTTGTTAGATATATTAATATGATTAAGGACATGGACAATGGAATAGTTGCTAGCATAAGAATTACCGGTGGTAATACTAGTAAGTTTTTAATCGTTATAGATTTACATCAAGGATTTATTCTAAATCCTTACCTTTTTGTGTTAGTTGTGGATGGGCTCACTAGACATATTCAAAATGACATTTTTTTGGTGTATATAATTTGTAGATGTTTTAATTTATTGGATGAAATCAAAATTGGGTTTATAATAAGTTGGAGTTATGGAGGAATGCATTTGAATCTAAGTATTTTAGGTTAAATAGGACTAAGAATATATGAAATATGATTTTAGAAATAGGAATGAAGGTGGAGTAAAAATTAAGAAGAGTAATCATTTTTGATATTTAGAATAAGTTATCTTTAAAGAAAGGGAGATTGAAGCGGATGTTATCCATAGGATTAAAACAAACCGGATAAAACGAAAAGTGTAACTAGTTATTATGTAATTATAAGATTTATGTCAATTTGGATGAAAATTTTTATAAGACAGACATTTAACCCGCTATGCTTTATAGTATAGAGTATTGGATGGTTAGAAACTACATATATATATATATATATATATATATATATATATATATATATATATATATATATACAAGATGAGTGTGGTTGAGATAGATATGTAGCAATATTATGTGCAAGATGAGTATTGTTGAAATGAAAATACTGAGATATAAGAAAAGATAAAATAAGAAATAAAGTTATCGTAAAAGGATGAAGACAATACCAATTAAGAATAAATTAAGGGAGAAATAACTTAAATGGCTGGGACATATACAACATAGGTAGGAGGATGCACAACTATAATAAAGTGATTTGATATGTGTAGAAAGAAAGAACAATGGAGGCAGACCAAAAATCAAATGGGATGAATCAGCAAGGATGGACTTGATATCTCAACATCTCTTGAAAAGTATGGCCCTAAACTAACAGAATGGAGGAAAAAGATTCATGTAGCCGATCTCAACTAGTTTGTGATCAGAGTTTAGTTGAGTTGAGCTGAAGATCAAAGTTTTATCCTCCAAACTTGGTTGATTTGTTACATTTTGGCAGTTTTGTGGCTCTAATTTCTTAGAGAAATTGGTCAGCATCTAAAGTTATGCTTAGCTTTGAGATGGCCTAGTTAAAGGGTTAATTTGAAAGACAAAGACCTTGAAGAGAGATAATGAGATCAATGAGCATGGATTTCCATTATAGTGAAACCCACATATATGGTTTTTCAGATTTTGCGTAATTAATCAACTTTGTGGGTTCTTTGGTGTTAAGAGGGGTTGGTAAGTGGTCTTTGGGACATAGAAAATTTGGTGGTTCTTTATCCTTTTCCATTGTCAAAAATTGAAGTTGATCATTGGAGTGAGGAGATAGGTGATGGAGGTCCAACCAATGAGTTCAGACTTCAAAAGAGGATCCAAATTTTGTTGAGTTACCATGACGATGTTTTATTCTTTTATCATTCTGGCATATCAACAGAGAGCATATTCTGTTTCAATAGGTATTTGAGACATTTTAGGAGAATACAACTCAACTCATCTAAGCCTTTTCCCAACTACATGGGGTCGGCAACATGAATCTGCTTTCTCCCCTCTGCTCTCTATTCAGGACATTTTAGGAGAATTGAAAAGAGTAAACAGTCAGAATTGTTGTCTGACATAGGACAAAATTTTCCCTCTTCTCTTTTTTTTTTTTATTAATACAAATGAAATAGTTGGATTTTTTTAAGGTTTTTTTTCTAACTTTGCTTGTTCCATAATTTTTGTATGTTCCACTTCAAGTTCCTTGCTGGGGTTAACAGGTTTTCTAATCTTCCTCTTTTTTTTTTCGAATGCATCTGTCTCAATAACTTCACATCTGCATGCAACTTTCCAGCAATGGCTTTTTTCAAATTTGAATTTGATTTTTGAGAATTATGCTATCTAGATATCAAGATGGAGGAGTAAATAGTTGAATTGCTATTTTGTAATTAAAATTTGTAATTTCCTGAACAATTCTTCTTGTCATACCTGTTTTTCATTATGGACTATTCTGTTTGTTTACAGAACACCTGAGTGGATAAAAAAATGCTTGCAACAGTTACCAAGAGTGAGCAGAAAGGTCCTGTTTTTCGCTTTTCATGGATTTAAGTGATGCAGGTATGTCTTATGCTATTGATCAAGTTTTGCTTCACATTATACTTTGGTGAATCCATGCACATGTAAACACTTGCAACCAAGAAGATTGATGTCATGGTTATCTGTACTTGGCATTCATGGTATCAGCAATACATCATAGGCTCTATTTCTTCTTCTTCTTCTTCTTCTTCTTCTTCTTCTTCTTTAGGTTGGGGGAGAGGAGGTTGTATAGGCTATGAATGCAAGCAATGCATCAAATAATAGGGGAGAAATGAAATGGTTTTACACAAAAGAATCTGCAGAATTGTACTTGTCAAAATAATGAGCTAGCTATAGAATTTATTTTTTTATTTTTTTTTGCATTCCAACTAGTTATGCTTTTTTCCTTTGTCCTTCTGTGGGTGCTCTGTCTCTCAGGATAGTCATCTGATTACAAGACTTCCTTTCTTATCATTGACATAATCTTTACTTCACCAATGCTTGTGCTGTATTTAGTTGAAAGCATGTGTTTGATGTTTTAAAAATTCCATCTATATAAATTGTTGGCTGTAAAATTTTTGTTTCTTCTATAATTAGTAAATCACCTGCCCTTATAAATTTTTCTGAATAGACAGAAGTACCAAATTTCTGCTGGTAGAGTTGGACTCTGAATGCTATAAGTATGTACTTTTAGAGCTTTATATGCTTATCTTGGATGTACAAATTACCTCGCCTTTGGGTCACTAAATTATCTGTGTGATTTAACAACAGATTGAAGATATTTGGTGGATTCATTATGATGTCAAATACTGCACTACTTCAATTAAGTAAACAATTTTACGTTATTTTCTTGATGGAAATTTTAAAACTTTCTCCCGTTTGTTTCATTCCAAAGTATTGCTTGAAATTATTTTGATCTTTTATTTACTCTATTTTCAGATAATAGTTGTTTATTATGAATGATTATGCCCTAATTTTTTTTACGAGAACATGATGCCTGTTGTACAATGTGACTTGCCAAAACTTGTGATTTCTTTGCACAACAAATGTTCATTTTTGTCTATAATTAGTTCATGGCATTTCATGTGCGGAAGACAAAAATACAACACCTTTGTAAGAACTGTATGAAGGCTTTATTGGAAGCTTTATTGGATAATGTTTTATTTCATGAATGAGGGACTGCAGTCTAATTCACATTTTGCTCTCTCAGTGACATATGTAAAACAACTGAATATTCCGACTGGTATGGTGGGTGCTTGCCGACTTGATGTAGCTTACGAACATTTCAAGGTATGGCTATGTTATCATTAGATTTTAGAAAACTTTAGATTTTGAGTTCTAACATTTGCCTCTTTATAAACCAGAATAATGTTCATCAAATAAAAAAAAATTGCTGTCATGATATGATCACTATGGGTAACATAGTAATTAGTGTCTTATGTTGGTGTCTTCTTAATGCTCATACTGAAACGTTACAGATTCCGAATGATATAGTTGGTACGGTACCTTATGCATCTTGTATCGAGGGAGGGTATTAATAATTTTTCTTACTCCCAACCATGATACCATCCCAAATTGGGTTATATGGGTTCTACTCAATTCGGACCAATTTGGTTCATATGGAATTGAACTTTGGTATTGTGGTACCTTACCAATGCCTAACTCATGCATGTTTCTATTACACAAAAACAACAAACTCATCTTGATCAACCCCAGCAACTTTTATAGCCAAGTCCTTCGTTTGTTTTGCTGATGCTACACTTGTACAATATGACTATTTTTCCAACATTTGTCATTCTTAGTTGTATTGAACTGTTGTATCTATGGTCATAATAAGCATAAAGTTGCTATTTGGAGAGCGAGATGATTGCCAAAGGGATCCTTCAAGCATCGGACAGCAATCTTTATGTCCAAATATCTTGAAGTGTTGGGCGTTGTAGCCTTCAAAAATCTAGGTACATGACCATGATGCATGCTTGCATGTGTACATACAAAGAGAGAGATGGAGTTATTGGATGCATCTACCATCGCTAAACTACTTATACACCAAATAAGATGTTATTTAGAGTCACTAGCTATATACATCAAGTGGTCTACAATTGGATAACTTAAATAATATGAAATAATATGTTTTTTGACCACTTGATGCATAGGCATGGGTTTCCAAATCACATGATTTTGTTGGTGTGTAAGCAGTTGAGAGATAATAGGTCTTACTACTAAACTACCTATATACCATAAATCATGTTATTTAGGGATCACTAGCTTATGCATCAAGTGGTAAAATATTGGATAGCCTAAATAATATGAAATAATACATATTTTCAATCACTTGATGCATAAGTTAGGGTCTTCAAATCACATGATTTTTTTGGTGTATTACTAGGTTAGAGATGGTAGGTCACATGCAACAACTCGGACCATTAATGTTGGATCCTCCATTGTTCAATCATTAGCTCACCATATCTGAGAGGAGATTCACTCGTCCAAATCCAATTCTATCTTTGTATAAGTCTAGATCCACTTAACTGGATCCATTCAAAAGGAAGCTGATGCTATATATTCTACCTTTGTATAAGTCTTAGATCCTATTCAATCATTAATGCTTACCCCCCCCCCCCCCCTCTCTCTCTCTCTCTCTCTCTCTCTCTATATATATATATATATATATATATATATGAATTGGACTACACATTTTATGTAAGCTCTTTGAAAAGGAAGTTAATGATTTAAAATCTATGATATTCAAGATCCAAACCATTGAACATGATCTACATGACAAGCATGCCTTGAAATAAAAATTCACATATTTTGGTAGTCTTTAACCTAATCATCATGATGATTTTAATAGCATGATACTATGTTTTACTATTGTTTAATCATGAAAACCTAACGAATTTAAATCTACCCATATTTTAAGATGTGTAGACCATGATCCATGATCCATGAAGTTGGTTTTCAATTTATGTTCTCTATCATGTATTTTTCCATACCAGTCAGTTGATATCATTCATTTTTGTGCCAACTTGATGCAAAATATTTAAATTCTATTTTCTAGATATATTTTTGAACTGTATATCATGTTCCATGATTTGAATGTTCAATTTAAATGATGTGTCATCAAATGTCAAATCATTAATTCCTTGTACAAGGAGTTAACATGAAGTGTATAGTCCAACTCTATGTTTGTTTGTGTATTCTCACAAATATATTTGTGTATTTTTGTGCTTATTCAAAAAAGATAAACCCGGAACTATGTATGCTAACAAATAAATTCAATGGAATATCCATAAGTTTGAAAATTGTTTAATTTATTTAATTGATTTATTTAAAGTTATTTAAGATGTGTTGAGATATTTAAATTGATAATCTACTGTGATTCTTTTATATTTAAACATAATAACATTGAAAGTTGGGATACTTAAACTGATAATCAACCAGGATTATTTTATATTTAAATATAATAGCATTTAAATTATTCATCTACCTGTGATAACTTTATATTAAAAAAATACTTTGCTTAAATTGTTCGTATACTAGATACTTTGATAGTGGAAAAAAAAAAGATGAATACTTTGTATCTGGTGTCCAAAAAACCTTGAGGATGCTTTACATAAAGAGTCTTTTGCATGGCATTCCAAAAAAATGCTAAGTGTCAGATTCTTTTTACTGACATCAGCAGAACATTATAATGAAGTGTCCTGCCATGTCGTGTCATGCCATATCCACATCTCAAAGTGTTGGCATCTCCAGACAGCTTAATACTGGGGTGTGCAGGTAATATGCCAACCAGTAGTACTTGTAGTATCTTTTAAATTCCTTGGAAATTTTGGTTGGAAAATCCTCGCTTTATGGTTAAATGTTGAAGCATGTAGCAGTGATTCAAGATGGTAATGGGAATAATGACATTAAACCTGAATGGCCTTGTGTGAGGTTGTTGAATGTCATTGATCAAGTTATTCAAATGTAGTTGATTATCTTTTGTTATTTTACTTTTTTTAGAAATTTTTGAAAAATTAATTTTAAATGTGTATACTTGCTATATACGTAAATGATATTTTCTCCCAGTAGAAACCCATGTAAAGCGTTTATGGCAACTGACCAGTTGATGCAATGTACCAACTACCTATCAGCTTCAGTTTCTCCACAGGAAACTAACTTCTGTGCCTACCATTTAACAAAGGAATACCTTCAAGATTAATATTTTACGTACTTTCTCCTGATGTTGTGAAAGAGTATTAATTAATAGGCTTATGCAACTTGCATTGAACTCTTTTAGAGGACTTGCTCTTGCTCGGCACATGGGAATTTTTCATTCATTACACTAGCCTTGCTGTATTCTAATAATTTGCTTCGGCTGCATCTTTTGTCTAACCAAACTTCCATCTGCTCATTTGTGTCACTGATTAGTCATAGTATTTCTAGAAACCTTTCAAAATTTCTCCTTATAAGGTCAGAAACTTAAATTGCTTTCAACTATTGCAAATCATGTTAAGAAACTTATAAATCTGTCAAGAATCACTGCCTGTTGAAAATCTACAATCTTTTTACCCTTTTTCGGATAATGTTACTCTGTCCTCTAGTTCTATGGAGTTGTTTTGGGTTCCACTAATTCAGAGTTTTATGTGAAGGATTTAGCTAGGTTTTTTTTTAAATAATATCTTTTACCCAGTATGACCTGATCTCCCATATCTAATTTGATTTTTGCAGCATTATCTATTCATTATTCTGGCTAGGAGCTAATGTTGCCACATTACACCGCATCCCTATGCTATCTACTGTGCTGAGTTATTTTTAAGGTCTCATCTTGGGTTTGGATTTAGATATTCTGCTTTCCATTTTGCAGGAAAAGCCTCATATGTTCCAATTCGTTCCAAATGAAAAACAGGTGCATAGAAATGATATTGTTATTTCGAGTGGTCTTTAAGTACTTTGGTGCAATGATTTGCTGCTCATACAGGTCAAAGCAGCCAATGAACTTCTTAGGAGAATCCCACAAAAACGAGGGAGAAGAAAGCTTTCTGGTGTTCCTGTGTTCACAGCTCAAATTTAAATATTGCAATTGCAACAAATGATGGAATAAAGTGGTATGCAGTTCTGTATTTATGGGTATCATGGCCTTTGCATTTTATTCTAAACTTTTGTTTCTTGTGGTTGTTTTCCGTTTTAACAGTATTGTTTACCATGGCTTTCTGTGCATCTTGCCAATCCTCCTTGGCAACTGATGCTTAGATTATGTGAAAAAGAACTGCTGAGGTTTCCCTTTCTTCCCTCATGTAGTTAAAACAGGAGGAAAAAGGAACAGTCATCCAAAACAAAGATATTAGAGTCTAATAAGTTTAACCATAGGTGCTGGTTAAAACCAAGGCAACAAAACGGTCGTCCTAAGTGAAGATATAAGAGTATAATAAGTTTAACCATGGGTGTTGGTTAAAACCAAGGCAACAAACTTGACTCAAGTTCCTTTGTAACTTCAGCAAGCTTATTTAGGGAACAATCTTGTGAGTTCCTGGTGGAAGCTCAGAGGGAAGAAAAGGAAAAAAGGGGGATAGGTGTGGCCTTAGGTTAGGGTGAAGAGTTTTAATATTATGCATGTAAATGTTGCTTATGCCACATTTTGCTTTTCTGGATACATGCTAATAACCTGCTGAGAGCAGCACTAGACGAGCATTTAACAAATGAACAAAAGTACAAGTTGTGTTCCTAATTCAGCTTTTTTTTTTTTTTTGCATCTTTTGAATTGTTTTTGTCCTTTTTAATTGCCGTGCTTGCTCTTTTCAGTTATCTGGAATTGTTCTGATAATTTTCTGGTTTTCTTCTAATATTTTTTTACTGACAAAAGGAAAATAACTAGTAGTCTGTGACACATTCCTATTGCACTTCATAGGCCTAGGATCATGAGCTAATTGCTCAATGCTTGGCTGATAGCACTGTACTATTTTTCTTCCAACAGGGAAAAACCGTTGTGGTATGGAATATTTTTGGTAATTCAATAGGTGTTGTATTAAAGATGAAGATAAAAGAGACTTAGTAAAAGAAGCGATAAAAGAACGATGAAAAAGTTATTTTAAAAATTATTTAAAAAAATAATTTAGTAAATTTAAGGGTAGAAGGATGTGATAACCTAGGAGTAACAAATGAACATAAATTTTTTCGTAGATTTAGTATGCTTGAGGTTAAAAAGGCTTTGAGTAAAATGAAAAATGCAAAGGCATTAAGACCAGATGCGATCGCTATTGAGGTTTGGAAAGGCTTAGGAGAAATTGGAGTCATATGGTCAACCAATTTATTAACAGGATTGTTGCAACTAAAAGAATGTCGGATGATTGAAGAAAAGCATATTAATACCATATACAAAAATAAAGAAGATATTCAAAACTGTGCAAATTATAGAGGGATTAAGCTAATGAGTCATACAATGAAATTATGGGAGAGAGCAATAGAAAATCGAATAAGAGCTGAAACTTTGGTGTCAATAATCAATTTGGATTTATGCCCGGAAGATCGATCATGAAAGCTATTTATTATTAAGAAGATTAATGGAAAGGTATAGGAAAAAAAAAATCTTCATGTGGTCTTTATTGATTTAGAGCATATGATAGAGTACCTAGAGAAATAATATGGTGGATTTTAGAAAAAAAAAGGAGTTACAAAAGGTACATAGAATTGATAAAAGATATGTATGATAGAGCAATAACCATTGTTAAAAAAATAATAGAAGAAACTAGTGAGTTTTTAATTACTGTAGGT
The DNA here is from genome assembly GCA_900491605.1 of Calamus simplicifolius. Classification (NCBI taxonomy): domain Eukaryota; kingdom Viridiplantae; phylum Streptophyta; class Magnoliopsida; order Arecales; family Arecaceae; genus Calamus; species Calamus simplicifolius. The sequence continues at coordinate 2,641,189 of UESW01003919.1, read as the reverse complement.
TTACATCAAGGATCCGCTTTAAGTTCGTATCTTTTTGTATTAGTTATGGATGAATTAACCAAATATATTCAAAATGATATCCTATGGTGTATGTTATTTGCAGATGATATAGTATTGATTGATGAAACTAAATCTGGAGTAAATGCTAAGCTAGAGATTTGGAGAGAGGCTTTAAATCTAAAGGTTTTAAGATTATAGAACTAAAACTGAATACATAAAATGTAATTTTAGTAGGAGTATAAATACAAATGAAGAAACAGTAAAGATTACAAGTCAAGAGATATCAAGGAGTGAAAAATTTAGGTATTTGGGATCAATTATCCAGCAAGAAGGTAAAATAGGTGAAGATGTGAATCATAGAGTTAAAGCAGAATGGATTAAGTGGAGGAGTGCTTTGGGAGCATTGTATGATCAGTGCATTCTATTAAAATTGAAAAGAAAATTCTATAAAACCACTATTAGTTCAGCTATGTTATATGGAACAGAGTGTTGGGCAATATTAAAACATATGAATAAATTAAGTGTAACAGAAATGCGTATGTTAAGATGGATATATGGTAAAACTTTAAAAGATAGAATTAGAAATAAACATATAAGAGAAATGATAGAGTAGCCCCAATTGAAGATAAAATGAGAGAAAATCGATTGCGGTGATTTGGACATATACAACCTAGACCTTTAGATGCTCCAGTTAGAAAGAGTGATCTTTTAACAATTCATGGTAAGATAGAGGTCGAGGTAGATCTAAACTAACATGGACAAAAATAATTAAAAAAGATAAACTATTTATAATTTGAATGTCGACTTGGTCCTAATAGAGTAGAGTGGAGGAAGCAGATTCATGTAGCTGACCCCATGTAGTTGGGACAAGGCTTAGATGAGTTGAGTTGAGAATAGGTGTTGTGGAAAGAAGAAGAATTGAATGGTTATTTTTTAAATGATTCAGGAAATGCATTAGCAGAAATGATGACTATGATAGGTGGCTGGGACAAGAATAATTAGTTTCTAGTTGCCTTGAGACTCATAAGGTTTGTATTTTGTAAAGGGGGCTGAACATGAAGAAGTTGTAGATAAACTAGAAATAGGCCTCCGATAAGATGGTTACCTATCAGAATATTCATTTTCATCTCACTTAAACCATAAACGCTATGAATGTTATGGACTACTAAATTAACAGTGCGTGCAGAGCAATTCTGATTCTTGCTCTCAGCTCAAGTACCTGCACTTGAATACTTAAAATACTCTATTAGTTACTTTTCCCATGTGTTTCTTCCTAATGCCTGTCTTAGTTGGAAATTGGTGTTTTAACTTTTTTCCTTGAACCCTCATCCCTAGCAAAGTAAATTTAATTGCTGATGGTGTTTAATGTGTTCGGCATTTCAGGTATACACCTTATTTTTTTGATAAAAGCTTGCTAGATAATATTCTCGAAGCTTCAGTTGATCAGCACTTTCACACGTTGATCCAAAGTAGACACAGGCAACGACGGCGAGATGTAATTGATGATAGCCTGGCAGCAGAGGTGGTTGAAGAGAATGGGGACAACTTGTTTGAACCTCCAGAGGCATTCTTCATACACTACTTTTTATGGCTGCATTTAGGAAATATTTTGTGTCACTGGATTGACCATATAGTCCTTTTGCCATGCTTTTATTATGTAGTCGATATTAGCTGTCTTTTCTTAAACTATTACTTCTTTATATTGTGATTCTTATTATCCTGGAAACCTTCACTTATGATGCATTGCAGGTTCAAGAAGTGCTTGATGAATTGGGTCATACTGGAATACCGCTTAGTGTGATATCAAAAGCTGCTGAGGTTTGCCTTTTTGATGCTGTTGACAAAGTACTTCTTGGAAACAAGTGGCTGAGAAAAGCCACTGGGATCCAACCAAAGTTTCCTTATCTGGTAGACTCATTTGAAGAAAGGTACATGTATTGTCATTGCAAAAGTACAGTAATATCCAGATTCTGGTGGCTTGTTGGAAATGCGAGTTTATTTTTTTTTCACACTTGAATCACGTCCCGTCGTGTGGCAGTGTCAGCTAAATAGGCTGTGCTTTGGCCATGTTCTACTTGAAACCTGGCTTGAGGCAAGAACCATCAAAGCCTGGGTATGCCTAGAGTTGGGCACTGGGCCGTGCCATGGTCATGCCTAGAGTTGGGCATGGGCTGTGCCATGGCACGGCTCAGGCCCGCTGAGCCGTCCTTCTAGCCGTGCCATGCTTGGCATGGCCCAATAACAAATAGGCCGTGCTAGGCACGGCACGGAAAAAAAAAAAATTCAGATTCGGCACGGCCCATGATCGTGTCGTGCTGAGCTGTGCCAGAGGCGTGCCTCAGACCGTGCCAGCACGGCCGTGCTGTGCCAGGCACGATCTTCCCCGCCGTGGAAGCTCCCAGGGCTGTTCGAGCTCCACGCTAAGCACTGGAACACGATCTTCCCCGCCGGATTCATCTGCGGGCTGTCCACCGACAACCCCCGTGGTGGGAATCGCCTACAAGACCGGGATTGGGCCTGTTGGATCGGGATTGGGCCCACCCTGACCGGTCGATGGGAATCGCCTACCGCGGTGGTGGCGGCGGACCTTGACCTGGTCACCCGACCCGCAGCAAGTTCCGGCTCAGCGAGCTCGGGATATGGGCCGCCGGCTTCTCGGAGTCGAGAGAGATCTTAGGGGGGTCGTCGTGATCGGGCCCGGAGGAAGAAGAGGAGAGATAGCCAGGAGGAGATGAAGACCGACTCTGAGTCCGAGTCGCGAAGTAGCGAGACGTTCAGGGACGAGTCTGCAGGCGGCGATCTAGAGTTCCGGTGGAGGAAATGCTTTAGAGATTTCGAGTTCATGTTCTTGGAAGTGGCCACCGCGGGCTTCTGAGGATCGGGCTTCGGGTTTTGTGTCTTCCTGAAGCTGAGTAGCTCCCTCCACCGACTGGAGCACCGTGGCGCCTTGGGGGAGAAGACGTAGGGGTCCAATCCAGCGGCGATATCCACCCTCCATGACTTCAGCTACTCCGGTGACTGGATCTTGGCAGCGGACTCCGATGGAGGCTTCGAAGCAGCCGACGCCAGATGCAGCAGCACCAGCTTCCCATCAGAGAAGAGCTCATCAGCGGGGAGCATCGCGATGGGATCGTCGAGTCGGAACTCGAAGTCGACCAGGTCCTTGCAGGCGGCCTTCGGATCGACGATTTCCGTCGGGTTAGCGGACGACACTGCTGGGACATATACAAAGAGTTTGACAAGTTCTGTCGGGTTAGCGGACGGCACGATGGTCCGGGCCGGGCCGGCACGATGGGCCAGCCCAGGCCCATCATGGGCCGTGCCGGCCTGGTACTGTAGCAGTACAGTGTCGTGTTCGTGCCGGGGCGGCACGGCCCAGTGCCCACCTCTGGACTCATGCCCAAACCTTAGGCTTGAACTTATAAGGCATGAATCTAGATTCCAAACCGTTTAAAATCATAGGGCTTTGTCAGTCTCAGAGCCGGTCTTATCTCTTTTTCTTCCAAGCTCCATGCCAAGACTTATGCAAGCCTGGCCCAAATTTATTTGGAGATTTGACCATGTAGGGCCAGGTGCTGCTTGCATCTCTAATTTTCAAGCGATGTCCAGAAGCTTCTAGGCAAGGTTGGTCCCTGATGCCCCCAACAATACATTTGGTGTTCTTCTCTATCCTCTCAAAGTTCATGCTTATGATTGTTTATTGGTAGAATGGAACAAAGAGTACTTATTGGTTGATGAATGGAGGGTATTTTTCACATATCAAAATTTGATGGAGTCCATAATTTACTTGAGAAAATGCTGCCACTTCAATTTTAACATTAGAAGTTTCATTAGATTCATCAGTGTGCAAGCATTTACCATCCAGGTGCTAATTATAGTTATGGTGTATGCTTAAACTTTAATGCATATTAGTTAGTATGAAACACAAACCAGACACCTTGACCCAAGCTATTACCGTGTGACCTTTGGAATTTGACCTTATAACACGTTGATGCGAGTGTGTATTTTTTTTTTAACTTCTAGGCTGATGCAGTTGGACTATTTAGACTATCTATTATTTTCACTTCTAAGAATGTTAAGCCTATTTTGAGTGAAGTGGTGCTGTGTGCTCTATTTGATCTGAACATCGGGAGCTTTTTAATGACAGGTAACCATGTGCAACCTGTCTAAAGGGGTTACCAGGTCTCCTTCCAATAAGAGGGCTATATTTAATGATGCGTAAGTCAAACTTAAACTATTTGGCTGGTGGAACTATTTGATTCAGAGTTGAAGGCCATGCTATAGATTGTTTAGTAGTGTCAGAAAACGTGGAATAAAATTCTCTCGCTTTATTTTATTATACACAATAATAAGTATATATGCATTGTGCATTGAGTATGTATAGAAACCAAAAAATGAAAAGAATAAAATTATAATATTCTATTCCTAACTAGATTCCCGTATTAAGGAATTTCACTGGATCCCGTATCAAGGGATTCCCTATATCAAGGGATTTCACTGGATCCTCGTATCAAGGGATTTTCACAACTAATTTCCCTTCCTAATGATTATAAAATCAAAAACTATCCTAAAATAGCTGTCGGCTTTTTAACACACCCCCTCAAGCTGGTGAATAGATATTATCCATTCCCAGCTTGGATATAATCGTTGAGAAGTTATGACTATTAATCCCTTTGTAAACACATCCGCAAGTTGCTCCTTTGTAGGCACATTGGAGTACAAATCAACTTATCTAACTTCTCCTTTATAAAGTGTATCGATTTCGATGTGCTTTGTCTGCTATGTTGTACCGGATTATGAGCAATATTGATGGCTGACTTATTGTTGCAGTATAGTCTCATAGGCTACTTCCACTTTATCTTGAGATCTTCATAGATAAACTTCAACCACAGTAGCTCACACACACCTTGAGCCATAGCTCTGAACTCAATTTCTGCACTTGACCAAGCTACCACATTTTATTTTTTATTCCACGTAACCAGATTACCACCTAAGAACGTCCAATAACCTATTGTGGAATGTCTATCAACAGGAGATCTGTATAGTCTGCATTAGTGTAAGCTTCAAGAACCAGCCCCTTACCTTTCTTAAATAAAATTTTGTTTCTTGGATTAGCTTTTTAAGTAGTGGAATATCCGGTTTACAGCTTGTAAGTGAACTTCTTTAGGATTGTGCATAAATTGACTTGTTACACTTACAGCATAGCCAATGTTTGACCGAGTGTGTTCCAAATATATTAACTTCCCAATTAATTTCTGGAACCCTTGTCTACTGCCTTATCATCACTGGCCTCTCCAAGTTTGTGATTTGGATCAATCGGAGTTGAAGCAGGTTTACATGCTAATTTACTAGTTTCCTTCATGAGGTCAACTACTTCTGTTGGGAAATGAAGATACCTTGCCAAGATCAAGCTACTTCTATCCCAAGGAAGTGTTTCAACCTTCTCAAGTCTTTGATCTCAAATTCCTTTGTCAAGCATTTTTTTCAAGGCCTTTTTTTTCTCATTATTCCTAGTAACAATTATGCCATCAACATATACAAGAAAGGCAGTAACACCCCCTGAAGCCATGTGTTTGACAAATAATATATGATCACCTTGATTCTGCTCATACCTGGTATTGATATTACCTTTGTAAACCTGCCAAATCAAGCTCTCGGAGACTGCTTGAGTCCATATAATACCTTTTTCAGTTTAAAACCTTGTTCCTTTTGATCTTTCCTCCAAAGTTCGGTGGAACCTCCATGTATATCTCTTCCTCTAAGTCACCATGAAGGAAGGCATTCTTCACATCAAACTGTTGTAAATTCCAATTGAAATTTGTGGTCAAGGATAATAGAACCCTCACTGTATTCATCTTAGTCACCAGTGTAAATGTCTCGTGATAGTCCGCTCCATAGGTTTGTGTGTAGCCCTTAGCAACCAACCGTACCTTGTATCTTTTTAGAGATCCGTCTGATATGTACTTCACGGCAAACACCCATTTGCATCCCATTGTTCTTTTATTGTGGCAGCTTACGATTTTTCACGTTCTATTCTTTTCAAGTGCCTCCATCTCTACTCTCATAGCTTTTCTCCACTTCTCATCAGAAAAAGCCTCAGATAAGGTATTAGGAATTGGGATGGTGTTTAAATTGGCTAAGCAACTTATGTGAGATGGAGAAAATCTATGAAAAGATACTGATTTAGCCAATGGATACCTTGGATGTTTAGTGCACTCTCTTATCCATTTTCTTAAGGCAATTGGTAAATCATGATCAGATAAAATAGGAGAGGAAATTGGGTTTGTGCATACCTCATTTTCAGGAGTAGGAGTTGAGTTTTGGACTTGCACAAGATTAGGTTCTTAATCTCTCTTTCTTGAGCACACTTGTGCATATCTCATAGCGTCAAGCTTGTCATTGGTAGAGACTGTTTCGACTGTTTTAGGGCTTGGTTCTTGTGGGGACAATTCGAGTTGCAGGGATGGGCTCCTTTGAAGGTGATCTAGACTAAGATAAGGTTGTGAGATGGGTAGGTCAAGGAATGGTATATCTTCTGCCTTATCTTCCCTAATAGAACCAAACTCCCCCTGAAGATAAGGCTGAGAGAAAAAAGATTGATCTTCCTCAAAAGTGACATCAACAGAGATATAAAATTTTTGTGTAGGTGGGTGATAGCACTTGTAGCCTTTCTATATTGGAAAATACTCGTCAAACACATTTGATTGCTTGTGGATTTAATTTACCTTTGTTGTGGCTAGACACATGAACAAAAGCTGAAATTGATTGTGATTTGAATATTAGGATAAAACTGAGAGAGGAGTTGCAAAGGGGTTTGATTGCACTTTGGAGGGTAGTTGATTTATAATGTGGGCTGCAGTAAGGACAACTTCCCCAGTATGATTTTGGAACTCAGTTTTGGAAGAGCAAAGCACTGGTTGTGGCAAGTAAGTAACCATTTTTTCTCTCAGCAATCCAATTCTGTTGAGTGTTTGTGTAGGATGACTCATGAACTATCCCTTGAAGAAAATATGGTGAAAAAAATTGATTAAAATAATCTTTGGCATTATCAGATCGAAACCTTTTTACTTTGACACCAAATTGGTTATTTATTATGGCAATGAAGTTTGGAAGGATAGTGGTCACATCGGATTTATTTTGAGAAGAAAAATCCACGAGACTTCTATTATTGCTCATTGAAAAAGAAATCCTTTTATGTTTGGTAAACTCACATACCTCGCAATGAAAATCCTCAACATTAACACCCTTAAACAAGGTAACATTGCCTTTAAAATAGTAAATGAAGAATGACCAAAACGAAAATGTTAATGCCAAATGACATCATTATTTGCAACAGAAAAATAAGACTGAAAAAACATGCTTGACGGTAGGTATGTGGCTGATGCATCAAGATAGTAGAGGTTGCCCTTTTCTTTAGTAAGTCCAATCCTCTTCTCCGAAATCTGATCCTGAAATACACAGTGAGGGATAAAATAAGACATTACAGTTCATATCATAAGTTAGTTTGTGAATAGACAAGAGACTAGTGAACAATTTAGAAATATGAAGTACATCTTTTAATAACAATGATGGACTCAACTAAATGTGATCAACACTAGCCACCATGGTAACAGAACCATCGGCAATAATAGTTTTTCTATTGCTAGGACAAGGTGAATATGTTGAAAAATGGATTGAGAAACGTGTCACGTGATCTGTGGCTCCTGAGTCAATAACCCAAGTGTTTTGTATAAATTGGTCTGAGGCCTGTAATCCATGAGAAAGGGACTTATCAGACAATGCTAATGAACTAGAGCCACTGGGTTGCTTTAGTGGCCCCAATAAACTTCAAATCTTCTCAATCTTGGCCTAATTAAAGTAGCTGGGAGTAGTCTCTCTAGGAGGCTGTGAGACCAAGACTTGATGAGCTTGCTGTGAATTTTTTAATCACCCCGCTAACCTCATTCTAGGCTTGAAGTAGGGGGTTTGTTTGTTTCAGCAATCTTAGACATCGCAGTCTATGGAAAAAAACCAGCTATGAAGGTTAGCGCAACAGGCAGTTTATGAAAAAATACCAGCTATGAAGGCTGGCGCAATAGAAAGAAGAAAAAGGAATGTCAGCAATGAAGGCCAACAATAAGTCGGCAATGAAGGCCGAGAAAGAGTAGGCAGAAACTTGACAATGAAGGCCAAAAAAAATTTCTAGAGGCGTGAAACCTTAGGGTCTGATACCATATCAGGAAACATGGAATGGAATTCTCACTCTATTTCATTATGCATAATAATGAATATATATACATTGTACATTGACTATGTATAGAAACCAGAAAAGTGAAAGAATAAAATAAAATATTCTATTCCTAACTGGATCCCTATATCAAGGGATTCCCCGTATCAAGGGATTTCACAGGATCCCTGTATCAAGGGATTTCCACAACTAATTTCCCTTTCAAATGATTACAAAATCAGAAACTATCCTAAAATAGCTGTCAGCTTTCCAACAAGTAGAAATCTTTTGAATTAGAAATTTATTACATAACAATGGAATCAAGGCTTTGTATGACAATGATACAGGGAATGACTGAGCTAATAAATAGAGAGAGTTCATGAGTCAAGCCATATGCTACTTGTAATGGTTGAAGTGGAGGGGAAAGGCTTTTTCCAGGCATAGGAATTATCCAGTGCCAAGGCAACAAGGGAAGCCTGCTTAATCTACGTTTTGGGCTTGAGCATCTTTCTTATTTTCCTGTTTTCTTGTGGCCTTACGATATAAATTCTCTTCTTGACACTCTTTTCCATATTGTTTTAGGGAGATGAAAATTAGTTTGGAGGTTTGGCCATTTGTATTCTCCAGTGTCTTGACACTTGAATTGACTTTAATATCGGCCACAATGGGATGTAGCTTTCTCCAAATCTAACCTCGTCCTCACCTCCCCACTCTGCTGAAGGTGGGATTCCATCCCATGTTACTGGTGCAACTCAATGGCAAGGACTATTAGAACTCAAGGCACCACATGTGCATTGCAGAGTACCCTACATAAATAATCAGAATGTGTTGTCGAAGTCAGAGATCTGTAACAAAAATGGATAAAGAGAAGCTGCTTTTCATACATTATCATCTTTGTTGGCATGTTATGTCTACTTATGGATGTTTTCATTTTTCCCTTTGGTATTTGTTGTCATCCTTTTAACATTCTTCTGTGGTACTTACATATCATGGCAATCGATGAAGAGATCTCAAAAGATAGCCAAATTCTGGAGTTCTCTTTCCCCTTCTGCTTTGGTCATTTTTAAAGTAATAGCATCTTGTGCTTTGGTTACTGAAATTATTGTTCCCTCCCCTCTTTTAAGCATGCAATCTTGTTTTTTATTAGAGATCACACTCTGCTTGTTATGTTTTCTGTATGTGTTCATGCTGGAACCTTAGGTTCTTGTGCCTTTTTTTTTTTTGGTGGATGATGATGATTTCAGGAGTGCTGCTTCATTTTCAAAGGCAGCTGTGTCCACAGGTGGTACTGCAAACTCGGGAGGTGCAGATAATGACCAACCTGATCTGCAATGTGGTTCTTTAGGGACCAGTTTAAATGAAAATGCTGAAGGAGATCATGGCCAGCCAACAAGTCGCGCTGATTTTCATTTCCCTCCTGGCAACTGGTTTCCAAATCCATGGTCAATAAAACATGGAAAAAAGCAAATGCCAAACGATAAGATCAAGCCGAGCACAAGGTTTGCTATTGCTGTCCTTATTGCCAGTGTGAAATTTGTTTTAATTGGATAGGGTTATTTTTTCTTCACTGCATATGCAGCACGGATGGAGATGGTATGAATGAAATTCCACTGAATCCACTACTTCCAAAGATTACGATGGTTGGCATCTCAATGGGTGATGGGGGGCAGATGAACAAAGCCAACTTGAAGAAGACAATGGATGAGTTGACAAAGGAACTGGAGCAAGCAAGTCAAAAATCAACAAAACTTGATGAAGACAGGGATCCCCTGTTTGTTGCTAACGTGGGTGACTACTCAACTATCACAAGGATGACCTCCTCATGACAGGTATTTCTCTTCGAAGAGAATCGGTCAGAATCGTCGCCTTACATCATGTTCCATGGAGGATCAAATACATTCATGCTCCGGCTCCTTTAAGAAAGCTTCTCATTCATTGGATGCACAGTACACTGGATCTTACATGTATCACATTTTGATCAGTTGTCTATCCTACCCATTGCAGAGTTAAAAGACCGCCTAAGGTTATGCCCATCGTTGTTATTTCTTCAGCCAACTCAGGAGGACCTACATGAAGTCATCTTAAAACTTGGTTCACTGTTCTTTTGTAGTGTGATTTGGTGGTACTATTAGCATAATGTAGCCGTATTCAGGTGTCTGTAATATTTTAGAATCATAGTGCAAGTGTATCTGGCCCTTAATTATTGTATATCTTACTCTTGCTTTCCCTGGAATGATTATCACAACCATCTGGCAATACCATGTTAATTTGGTCTCTTGATAGACGCATATATGGCATCTGTCCTCTTAGCCCTCTAGAAATAGATGGAGCTTTTAAGCGACGTCAAAGGATTAATAATTTGTTGCACCACCATCAGGCTCTTTTTCTTTTCCTCTTTTTTAAATAAGGCAATGATTCTAATTCTCACCGCTGGTACGATGTTGTCCGCACAGCACAACATGAATCGATTGGAAGAAAAAAAGAAAAATTATATAATATAATATTGGTGAATTTTGATTCTGAGAGGACCCTGGTGTTCATGGCCGCCCACAACGTGTGGTGGGGAGTGGAGCTCTGCTACCGATGGGGTAGAGCCTTCCCCTCCCTTTTGGCCAGGATTCCACTAGAAAGTGGTGTGCACTTTTGAAGTTTGATGGATGTATGGATTAGAAAGCGATTGGCTGGTAGTCCATGCATCACATTGGGAGGAAGGGGAGAGCCCCGTGCTTTTGAGGCTGATGAGTGCCAAGCTTTAAACTTTTTATCCTTCTATTCTTTACATGCCTTTTTTAATTTTTATATTTCTCTTGCCCAGTAGAGTAAAATTTTTGGCACTTGTGGATAGACCAAGAGTAGACTGGATTAGGTTGGATCCACACAAAAGCACGCCAGAAGACAATTATTTATTTATTTAGCTGGTTAATGAATGAATGAGATCCAACTCAACCCAAACAAACTACGAGTTCTCTTGCCTCTTGCAGTACATCATACAACAAATCAAGTAATGCCATCTCTCGCATGGCAGGGGAATTTTGTTATAATGCACAGGAAATTATTCAGAGCAGGAGGAATCAAAGCTACATCGCTTTTACAGTGATAATAAATTAGAGACGCCATATTTGGTGCACTTAAAAGCATAATACACTAATACAACTCCTAATAAAACTATACCTTAGAGGACCACAGGCCCATGGGCAATAAAAACAGAAATTTTCAAAACAATTTTTTTTAGGTGGCCATCTTCAGCTGCCTTCCTAAGCGGCTTAGTTCCTAGGCGGCCTCGCTAGCCTACTAGATTCTCTTCAAAGACGCTGTGGGCGTTTAATTCCGTTCGCAGCTTTGCTCTTGTCCCAAAAAGCGTCATCATAATAAAGAGAGAGAACAAGGAAAAAATAGCTATGTGATGTAAGTGGGTTCTCCCAAGGATCGCCTTTTATCATTAATGTCAGGCAAATCAATGGGCAGCATTTAATGATACACAAAAGGAAATCCTAAGCTGCCCTTTCCTCAACATTCTTAAGCGGTCTTCCTCAACGGCCATCATAGGCGGCCTTTCATATGGAATTCTAGGCGGCCTTTCATCTATGCGGCAGTCTTAGGCGGCCTTCCTCAATGGCCATCTTAGCGGCCTTTCTAAGTGGCCTGTCATCTTAGGGCCTTCTCAACGGCATTTATGTGCCGAGGCATTTATAGGTCTTATAAAGGCCCTCGTTCCAAGGCATTTATAAGAAAGTGAAATGGAGCATTAAGTCACGGACCACGAGGAGAGAGAGAGAGACAGCGGAGGAAGTCCTAAGCGGCCTCTTCTTTAACGGCCATCATAGGCGGCCTTTCATCTTAGGTGGCAATCCTAGGCGGCCCCTTCCTCAACAATTCTAGGCGGCCTTTCATTTTTGGCGGCGGCCTTCCTCAACGACCATCTTAAGCGGCCTCTTCTTCAAAGGCCTTCTCAACGGCATTTATGTGCCGAGGCATTTATAGGTCTTATAAAGGCCCTCGCTCCAAGGCATTTATTAGAGAGCATTCAATTGAACGGAGCATTCAAGTTATAGACCACGAGGAGAGAGAGACAGCTTAGGAAGTCCTAAGCGGCCTTTTCCTCAACGGCCTTCCTCAATGGCATTCTAGGCGGCAGTCCTAAGTGGCCTTTTCCTCAACGGTCATCTTAGGCGGCCTCTTCCTCCGGCCTTCCTCGATGGCCATCCTAAGCGGCAGCCCTAAGCGGCCTTCCTCGATGGCCATCCTAGGCGGCCTTTCTAGGCGGCCATCTTAGGCAGCCTTTCTAGGCGGCTTCGCTTTCAGACTCCCAATGCCACCACGACGATGGCTCCCTATCGCATTTATGTGCTAGGACATTTATTGTCTTATAAAGGCCATGTGCATTTATGGGTTGACTCCCTTTTTGGCCTAAGGGTTCTTCGGTAACAACTTCGGGACCCATCTTCATCCTAGGCGGTCCCGAAAGCTTCTCCCAGCTAGGCGGCTCCAGAGCAATCCTAGACGGCCCCCGACACCCCCATGACGGTAGCCAAGAGCAGCCTAAGCGGCCCTTGGCAAATCCTAGGCGGCCTCCGGCTCTTCCAGCCCTTCCATGACAGCTTCCGGCCTTTCTGCAATGGCCCCTGTCACAATGGCCTTCCGTCCATCCTAGGCGGCCCCTGGCAAATCCTAGGCGGCCTCCAGCCCTTCCATGATGACTTCCGGCCTTTCTGCAACGGCCTCTGTCACAGCGACCTTCCTTCCATCCTAGGCGGCCCCTGGTGGTTCGAGCGAATCCCACGGCGGCCCCAGGTCTTCCACGGACTTCTAACTCTCTGAACTTCATGACTTCGAGCATCCGGGCTCCCCTGGTTCGGACTCCAGGCTGCATGGATGGCTCTGGGAGGGAGAAGGACTCCAGCCACAAAATAATAAAAAGTGACGTGGAGGATAACAGGGAGGTGAAGGACCAGTCATGGTCCTTCCAAGATGACTCAAAGACCCAATAAAAAAAAGAGGGACACTGGCATCATGATCTAAAGTATTTATAGGGCCCTCGGAGCTTGTCAAACGACAGGGCACCGCTACAATTCATAATTATAAATGACAGCTAGCGATAGATTGATTCGGAACTACGGATCAGCCGAGTATCTTCAACGGATTACCATAATTCGGCGTCAGATTCGCCGAGTCAAGGTGAGCACAAGTCTCAAAATAAGAAAAGAGAAAAGTGATGAAGGATGTGACAGTGCCTGTAGCTCTGACATTCCACTAAGAGGTAAGCTTTATTGAAAGATATCATTTATCATAAAAGTCTTGACAAGTGGCAGCATTTTGAGCCTCACAGATATCAACCCTGACATTTTACCCATCAAAAGTCTTCAGTCATCATGACACTTTAGCCACTCAGACTAAATGAGCCCCCAAAAGTCATGGTCCATCATAAGATCCACGTGACTCCTTCCCACTAGAGGACAAGAACCCAAACTTCTCAAGCAAGTTTTACTGAGTATAAAGGTAAATAAATTAAGTAAGAAAAGGTAACTCTAAAAATCTTAACATGCTCATTCTGAGCCCCTCTTTTTTTCTCTTTCGAGCTTTTTCAAGTCATGGCTATTGCCCGGAGCACTAATCTGAGCATCGGAGGGTCCCACTGAATATTCGATCGTGGGACTTCTTGCAGGCTTTGAAGATAAAGAAAGAACCCTGATATTTTTATAAAGGAATGGCCGACGCTTAAAAATATCAGCTCAAAAAGATCGGGCATCAACAATACCCTCAAGCGTTTACCATATCCAACTCAACCAAAAGTATTCAGCCTCCTCGAACGAAGGGTCAAATTTTCATCAACTTGGCTAGCAAATTCTCACCGGCAGCCGGCAGGCTGAGATAATTTTTCAGACCCAGCCGACCGGCTTACAGTCCTAACAGTCGTATGGTAGGCTAGGCGGAGACGTCGTCACATTGCTGCTGGCCTCTTTGACCAGAACATCGGCTGCCAAACCTATTCCTAGAAAAGACCATAATATGCACCCCAAAAGACGTGATAAAAGAGAGAGAGAGAGAGAGAGATCAGAACAGGGCCCTTTCTCGAGGAGCCACCGTCCCGTGTGATCTTAGCTTCAACCCAACACGCAAAGAAGTACAGCATTTGATCAAGTGGTGCGTGGATCTGCTCTCTAGTTTATACCCCCGGAGGAGCCTGACTGCCTGTGCCCCTGCCGTGCTGAACCCTTCGAATGGGGCGCGTGGGGCCGGGACGGGAGGGGGGAATTAATGGGAGAGAGCAACGAGGCGGTCTCAGGACGTGGCAGCGACGTCGTCGTCGGTGCCACCGCTTGCGACCCCGTGGCCCCAGCTTTAGCCTTAGGTACCGACCACTCGATGACTGCAAGCAAGCCATTTATTTGTTATTGCTTGCATGGCATAAAATAGTAAAATACTAGTTTTTGGATCGAGCTGGTTGTTTCTACGGTTACGCTAATGAAGTACGGCATGTACCGATTTTTTCCTTCGCAATGGCTTGTACGTGGCTCTCTTCAAACTTCAAAGTACGTAATGGCAACTTGCAGGCACGTCCATGTTTCAAGCGCGGTGGCCCAAAGTCTATTTGTTTGACTTGACTGCTTTTTCTTATTCTCGAGTCTTAACTTTTATTAAACGTTTACGTAAATCCCTTCCTTTTAATATTTTTGTTAAACAGTCCACCGGTAGTTTTCCAGACGTGATCAGCGTGGCATATTGTCCACGTCCAGTTCTGCCAACATTTGCACACAGCTGGCAGCCATATTTAACATATGAAATGATGTGACATGGTACCAACGTTGAGAATGGAACGGATGATTGGCCGAGATGATGGAGGTATGAGTCGAGAATGGATATTGGTACTGCACTATACGGCTGGTCTACCGGAGAAAGTTGAGAGGAGAGGAGGAGGAGGAGGAGGCGGCGGCGGCGGCGGTGGCCACAATGGGACACTCATCAGTGGTCATCACTCGTCTACTCATCTGATCTGATCTTTTGGGGGAGTGGGATTATGGGGTTGTTTGGGAGTAGAGAGGGTACCGAGGGCCACCGAATCGGCCAAAGGCTGCCATTCGTTGTAGCTACGTAGATCGACCGGTCCTGATGTATTTGTGTCCCCCTCCCTCGATTCTTCTGGCCAGAGCGCACGCCGAGGTGCCGCATCGTACGCGCTCGTGCCCGTCGCGTCAGCCCATTCGCTGTCTTCCATCTCCGCATGGGAGTCCCCTCCGCCTCCAAACTCCCCCCGTCTCGCGTTCGTCGGTCAAAAAGAAAACGTTTTATTGCCGCGTCGTCGGGAGGGAGAGGCGTCTCTCTCCCCTCTCTGTGGGTCCCGCCTTTCCCATGGAAGGGTAGAAAAAAGTTCGGCAATCTAATGGATATATATCTTACAGTAATTTTACATGACTGATGATTTTTATTTATTATTTTAATATTATTTAATTGACCATTCTATCAAAATGTACCAAAAAATTTTTAAAAACCTATGACTAAATTGTTAGCTTCCATGTGTGCAAATTAAGGCTTAAATGATCGCATGTGCTGAGTCAGCGGTTTAAAAGGATTAACAGTGATATGTTAAATATTTTATTTATTTTTTTTACTGATTTTATAAAATAAAACGTTAAAATATAATAATATTTTTTAAAATATAAAAACTTACATCAGATTAAAATAAATTTTAAACAAAAGTCTTCGAATTAAAAGAATATTTTTATTTTAAAAAAAAATTAGAAAGGTGCATGATGCACGGAAGGCTAGCTGTTTGCTGAAAGTGAAACGTAGGCCAAGCATGAGCCTCGAATTCTGTCAATATAACCAAACTCATCCTTACGGTGGACTTAGAACAAGTCGTCCAAAATTTATGCCTCCATAATGATAACATTGGAAGATTTGTCGTTACTTTTTTTTTTTTTTTTTTCTCCCTCTCTTTCTTGCAGGACCTACATCTATATCACCTTTTTAATCTTCAATCATTACTCTGAAGAGGGCCATTCGTGAGGACTTGATTGTTGGCTTTTGATTCAGTGCGCATGCTCGCATTTGGTCACGTGAACTCGCTCTAAGTTGGCCTGGGGAAATCAGTGGGCGTACGCTGACCTCGGTTCGAGGGTAAAGGGTTATTATGATGCAATTTAGGCCGACAAAAAAAAAAAACAAAGATCTCTATCAAAATCAAATTATTAAAAAAAAAAAAGTCAACACGAGCACATAACATTGTCAAGTTTTGCACAGTGATTATTGACGTACCAGGAATTATTGCAAGCAAGCCTTCATGAGATTTTAAGATCACAAACCATACTAAACCAAAGTTAGAGCTGAAACTAATTATTTTTGTACCACTTGTGAAAGTGTTAAAATGATTCAAACGCACCCAATTAGCTAAAAGTCAACTAGCATAGCTCTTACACCTCAGTTAGAATGCAGCTGTGATGATGTCAAGGATGGAATGCGCATGTTTACATCAATATCAGATGGTCATTAGGAAGACAAGTTTGTTTGTAGGTTTTTGCATCCCATTCATAGTGCAGCATTCAAAGAGGATGGGTACATCTATTCATAGTAGACTAGTTGATACAATTGCATTATAAAAAGTCAGCTGCTTGATGCTATTCCATTGATGCTTATATTATCATGGATGTTAATTATAGATTACCCACTGTTTCAAAGAATAAAAATTAATTTGCATTAATCTGGGTTATAATCCATTCTACCCTACTAGTCTCTAATGGGTAATGCACACTTGCATCCCTTATTTTTAAATTCCTATGTGTGCATGCATTGCTGATCTCAAAAATAGTAAGAAGCTTTTTAAGATATTAGACTATAGATTCTCAGCGTAAATTTAACTCCATTTTTACATTTCTCACATATTTTTTGCCACAATGGATGAATTTGATTTCTATTGATAAACTTTTTTAACAAAATTTGCATGAATACATTGTTATATTCCATTGATTCTCAACTAGCTTGCACTTGGAACTTGAGATCTATCCTAATTCCTTTTATAGAACTTTCTTAGAGTCACTAGACATTTTCTACGTCAATTAATTTATTCATTCTATGGAATCTTTGGCAACCAGGGTGAGTTGTAATCTTATCTAATGGATCATTTCAAAGCATCCTACATTTCTTGATAGCCCCCTCAATTAAGCTTTCTTAAATTTAATTTTGATAGATCAGTATATTCAAATAGAGCAGGACTTGTTTTGTAATTCAAAACCAATATGGTGAATTATTTTCTACAAAGTGAAATCTGTTGTGTGTCATGTTTGATCCAAATACAGATTTAGTAATAGCTTAGAATGAGATCAAAGTTCATGGGTGATGTCTATATTATTGAAAGTGATTCTATTGTTGTTGTGGCTTAAATTTCTAGTAAATCTTAATTCTCTCATCTCTTCTTTGAGAAGTTAATTAATCTTCTTAAAAGCATGCCTTTAGTCCTTCATCATTATGTACTTCATAAGTTAAATTAAGATATAGACTTCATGGCAAATGCGGTTGCAACAATGAAGCATCGTTTCTCTTGAGGTAATTTTTTCCCCATATTAATGTATATCCATAAAGCTAATACTCAAGTTTTACTTTCTTTAGACCATAAAGATTTTTTTAGGAATGACAATTTTATTTCGGTCTGATAAGGATCCATTTGCAACTCAGAACCTCACCAAAAAATACTAATAAAAAAATTATTATTTAAGCTCTTTGATTATGTATAAGTATCCAATATCTTTTTAGTACATAATCGAAATAAGACTAAATACTTTTCAGTATGGACTTTTACATACTTCCCCGTTCAAACCCTGATATCTTTGTCAGGCTAAGGTCCATGTCTAAATTTGCATGCAATTTTAATTGTATCCAATCACAAATGCATAAATTTCATCTGTAGTATCCCTTAATCTATACGGGACAGAGGCTAGGTTCATTTTGATACTATTTTATCATAATTTTAAGACTCCACCTAAAAAAAGCTAGATAAAAAGTTATTATTTGAACTCTTTGATCCTATAAATACTTGAGATTTTCTAAGTCAAAACCCAATGTACGACTATAAACACTCGTTGGTATGAACTCTTAGAGATCCGCTCCAATGAAAGCAGATACTTCAAACTTAGACTAAATTTATGATTAATTTAGAAAAAAATCAAAAACTTTATGGCTAGAATCAAGACGAGACTAAATATATATTACTTTTTATCTTAAAATCCATCTTAAATTCACTTCGAATCTATTTAAATTACAATGTTACCCTTCGTATTCATGCATACACACACACACACACACACACACACACACACACATATATATATATATATATATATATATATATATATATTTATTTATTTAATGTTTGCTACGTAATTTTCAATAGTGGAAATAATATGATTTTTATGTTTTTCATATGATAAAATTATAATTTTATTAAAAAAGAGTACTAAAAATGTATTTTAAAAAATAATTTTTAAAAAATAATGTAAGGGATGGGCAACCGAGTGGGCTGGAGATCTTGGCTTCTCATGGAGTAGGCAATGAGGGCTACTTTAATTACCATTCGACGGGCAGGGAGGGGGGCCGAGATAAGCTATGAATTGAAAACTAGGAACATAGAAACTAAGCCAGCAAAGATCGACCAATATGCCATGATGACATTCGGTCGGCGCAATGGCTCAGGTTTCTTGGCCTCCTGTTGAACCCTCCCTCGGTCTTCCTATGGGTGGAGTCGGCTTCATCGGCGTAGATGTACTTTTGCGTGCGAAGCAGGAGCTCGGCAAAGGGGCTAAGTGGCTTTTTATTGAGGGAAAAGGTAAAACGAAAAGGGCAAAGTCCCCGTTTTAACGCCGAGGTTGCCACTGCAACGTCCAGGTAGTAGACTTCGAGGGCAGCCGTTTTGAAACAGGCCACGAAGTCCCTGAAAGACTCTCCTTCCTTCTGCTGAACGAAGAATAGACTGTCCGTCACCTGAGGGATCCTCCGACATGCATCAAAGTGTGCCAGAAAGGCCCTCTCCAACTGTCGGAAAGAAACTATGCTATGTGGGGGCAGGCAAGAGTGGCAAGCGCGAGTGGCCTTTCGCAGGGTAGCTAGGAAAGCTTTGCACATGAGGGTGTCAATTGCCCCTTGAACCTGTATGAGAGCCTTGTTACTCTCGAGATGATCGAGTGGATCCATTGTACCATAATACGGATCTAGCTGAGGAAGGAAAAATCTAGAGGGAATGGGCTCCTCCAGGATGCGGCGAGTGAAAGGAGGACGGGTGTCATAGTCTACCTCCGGCCGATTGTTGATTTTCCTACTGAGCTCCTTCAACCGCCGGTGGTACTCATCCAAACGCTTCTCCGCTTGGTGATTGATGGTGGAAATCCTCCTTGATGACTTGAAAGATGAAGAAGAAGAGGGGGAAGAGCGCAGGTGGTGGTACCTCCGCTTGGACTCTTCCTGACACCGTTGCCCCGGGGAGGAGTCGACTGAGCTACGGATGGGGGACCATGACCTCTTAAGGGTCTCCCGGCGATGTCCTTCAGGTGAGGCATGATGGCGGTGAGTCTCTCGCTGAGGAGGTCTCCCCTGAGCGGATTGCTGGTTGGTTGGTGCATTTGCCGCAGGCGATATAGGAGGCCTGGGTTGGTGTTGGGTGGCTGCAGACTGTTGCTCTTGTAATCCGTGGACCACCGCAGTCAAGGTTTGGACCTGCCGAGTGAGCACGGCTAGTTGCTCAGCTTGAGTGGCCGCGGCTGGTGGTGCGGGAGTAGTTGGAGGGTTAACGGCGGAAGGGTTAGCCTCCTGCCGCTCCGCCGGTTGGAAGTGCTCCCCAACGTGGCTAATAGAGGCCTCCTAAGCGCGCGTCAACACCATTGTCATCATAGAGGGAATGAGGGCTTGTAGCTAGGTGTTACAGAGTTCTGCTCTCTCCCCCCTTCCTAGTGCGCCAATCTGATGACGTTCGGTCACCGGAGATGACCATCAGAATGCTCCATGGGATTGCCGATGAAGCTTTCTTTGTCGCAGAGGACCTGCAAGAAGTCCTGGGACCGAAAGTTCCGACGGAGATCCTTCGACGAGCAAGTTAGCGATCGGAGTCACAACCATAAGCTTAAAGAAGCTCGTAAGAGAAAAGCCCAGAGATTGGAATGCTCACTGAGTGTTAAGTGTGTGTGTTACCTTGCCTAAGATCCCTCTTACCTTTTTTATGGACCTTTGGTTTCCGTCCGGGGTCAACCATGTGGAGTTCCGTGGGAGAAACCGTTTGCTAAACACATGGTGATTACGTGAATTCGGAGACGATTGGTGGGCCTGGTCTTGTCGAACATGCGGGCCAGGTGGTTGGTAGGCTTGGTCCCATCGAGCGCATGGGTCAGATGGTAGGTGGGTCTGGTCCCATCGAGCGCGTGGGTTAGCTGGTAGGTGGGCCTGATCCCATCGAGCGCGTGGGTCAGGTGGTTGGTGTGCCTGGCTCACGTGGGGGGCCACGTAGGCACTGCGGCTCGTTCAGAAGTTGATGTGGAGGCGGGGGCTGCTAAAGAGTGGGGCCGCTTTGGAGAAGAGAGGCAGTCTTGAAGAAGCGGGGGCCGCTTTGGAGAAGCGGAGCCGCTGAGGCCGCCTAGAAGAAGCGGGGCCGCTTTGAAGGAAATGGGCCGATGAGGCCGCCTTAGAGAAATAGGGGTCGTCGAGGTCACCTTGTAAGAGCTAGGGCCGCTTTGGAGAAGAAGGGCTATCGAGGCCGCCTTGAAGAAGCAGGGGTCGCTAAGGAACGAGGTTGCTTTGGAGAAGAGGGACCGCCGATGCCACCTTAGAGAAGCGGAGGCTGCTAAGGAATGGGACCGCTTCTTTTGACCTTTGCCGTCAGTTAATTCTGACCGTTAATGCCTATATGGCACTATCAGCCACATCATGCTTCATTGTTATTCTTAATTTAATTCTAGGTAAATTATTTCCTCCATTATTGTTGGTACATCAATTCTGTTTAGAGGATGAGCCAACATCGATGTGGCCATGATTTGGCGTTAGCCTTTAGCAGGGGTCCACGGAACTCGAGAGTTTGTAGCCAGTTTTTCATTTTTATTTCTCAAAAATCGTTACCTGGGGCTGGGGCCCCGTAGAAAGCCAACCCAATGATCCCACGCGCGGTGCACGTGGCCAGTCTCCGTTCACAACCCCCCGCTTCGCTACCGCGTCACTGCAGCGTGGCAGCTGTCGCTTGTGCCGCTCCTAAACCGGTTCTCCAGAATATTTAATTAGCCTCCGAATATTACCGTCAGACATTAACTAAATTTTTATCTTTTTCTGGAGGACCGAAGGCCCCCCCACGCGTGGAAGTGGGTGGAAGCGACGACTTTTTTATTATTTTTCTTCACCAAGGCAGAAGAACTCCATCCTCTCTCCCTCTCTATCTTTCTCTTCTCGCTCCTTTGACATTGAACAAAAGTCAAGTGAGAAACCGATTCCGGGCTTCCAAACACCGGCCGGTTCTGGGCGACTCTATAGGGGGAATCCAATGCCCACCTCCACCTCTTACCAAACCCGTCTCCTTCGCCCCTTGCCCCTCCGCCGTATAAATTTCAAAACCACGCTATCTCTTCTCTTTCTCTCTCTAAGAAAGTCAGCGCCGCTCCCCCCCGCCCCCCCTCTTGACCTTTTCTCTCCTCTTCTCTTCGTCGCTGCGGCCTTCGTCCTTCAAATGGCTATATAGCTCGACTCCGAGCTCAGATCTTGGGCCAAGCGCGGGTTTCAAGGCACCTTCTTTCTTCGTTTGGTTTTGTCCGTCCTCTGCGGTGGCGATGGACGACGACAACTGGGATCTCCAGGCGGTGGTGCGGAGCTGCAGGTTTACGGGGCCGGCGGCCACGACGGACCTCTTCTCTTCTTTCCCTCCACCCTCGGGCCTCAAGTTGGAGGAGGCGGGGCCGGTCGACGGAGTAGAGGGCTGCGGCGGCACCGGCCTCCCCTTATGCTTCCCGGATACGTTGGAGTCCCGGAGCCTTCTCCAGGAGCTGGAGGAGCTCTGCAAGCCCTTCTTCCCCAAAACCCAGCAGCAACCGCAGCAGAGCGGCCCTTCCTCGCCGCCGTCCTCCTCCACGCTCGCCCCCACCGGCGCAGCATCCCTGGTCCCCGCCGGGGGGCCCCCTCAGCGGCAGCACAGCAAGCAGCCCCACCGCCCCTTTTCCCAGATCCCCCGCTCCAAAAGAAGGTAAGTGCGCCACCCGCCCATTTCCTTCCGGTCCTTTCCAATTAATATCATTCTTGTAAAAAGATCAAAAATGGGATCTTGGTCTAAAAAAATCTGGATCTTGATATGAATCCCAGGAAGAACCAGCAGAAGAGGGTGGTGTGCCATGTCCCCGCCGACGGCCTCTCCTCCGATATGTGGGCCTGGCGGAAGTACGGCCAGAAGCCCATAAAGGGCTCGCCTTATCCCCGGTTAGTGATTGCATCCCCTCCTCCTGATTCCTTCTTCTAGACTTTCTTGCTCCAAGAGAGATGGAAAGAACCAATTTTGCGGCGCGTTCTCTCTTAAAACAGGGGATACTACAGGTGTAGCAGTTCGAAGGGGTGCTTAGCCCGGAAGCAGGTGGAGCGAAGCCGGACGGACCCGGCCATGTTCGTCATCACCTACACCGCCGAGCACAACCACCCACTCCCCACCCACCGCAACTCGCTTGCCGGCAGCACTCGCCACAAGTTCCCGCCGGCCCCCTCCTCCTCCGCCACCCCGCCGCCCGCAGCCAGCGGCGGAGCCGGCGACGGCGAGCACCTCGCTCCTGTCAATCCATCCTCAAGTCCGCCGTCGTCTTCCACCGCCGCGGGCCTCTCCCCCACCACCCCGCTCACGGCCTCCATGGAGGATGAGCTCCTCCGCCGCGACCGTCGGCCCCGCAAGGGGCAGGAGGGCGACGAGGTGGACGACGACGAGGAAGAGGAGGAAGAGGAAGAGGAAATGCTACTGGTGGAAGACATGGAAGTGATGGGCGAGGACGGCTTGCTTTTCATGGGCTTGGATGAGCCTTCCGGTGCCCCGGCCACCTCCGCCGCCTCTTCCACGGCGGCGACGGAGGCCTTGGCCTTCACCTTCTTCGACGATGACGATGCCTTCGGCGAGCACTTCTTCCCTCCGCCATGGCTGTCCAACAGCAACAACAACGCCGCCGCCGCCGCGGGCGGTGGCTGACGGCTGACGACAGCATCTGCTCCTCCTGCCATCAGGCAGCAGACATAGGGAGAAAGAGTGGAAGAGAGTATCAGATCCGTCCGTTTATATTTATCAAATCCGCCACCCATCCCTGGTTTTTCCCAGTTTTATGAAACTATATACAGCAAAAAAAAAAAAAAAAAGAGAGAAAATGAGGTCTAAATTCCCTGATTCCATGCTCTCTCTCTCTCTTTCTCTCTCCGAGGTCCGAGCTCGAGGTGGTAAAGCTTGTAATTTTCTTGACCTTTTTTTCTTTTTCTTGTGATAAATTGGTCCTGTGTAAGCATGACTTCTGTGATGATTCGGTTGCTCTTTTTTTCTTGCCTCAAAGTTCGCCTTTCTTTGGTTATTTTTTGGTTTAATTTTTATAAGTTGCTTTCTGTTTGACTTTCTTGGCGGTTCATGGATTCCTTGTGTGGGTTTGGAAGGGAAGAGTGTGGCCGGTCAACGCGGATTTGTGAAGGGCCGCTAGAAGAACCTTGTAGCCTTTGTTTGTCCATTAGTTAGTCTCTCGCGAGAGAACCTAGACTAGAGCTAGAGCCGCGGAGCTCAGCGGGCTTTCCGAGACTTTTTTTTTTTTTTCCGCAAAGATTACGTGATTATTTTTAATTGACTTGGGATTTAAATAACGAAAAAAAAATTAGACCGGCGAAAAAGTTGTCGCTCTGGGCCCCGCGCACCAAGGACCACATGGGAGTGGCCTCGCGTTGCCACGTAAAGACGGAGATGGATGGATGGGGACGAGACCGGGACTCGACCCGCCTTCACGGTTTTCTTATTGGCCGGCCATCGCGCTGTTCACGGTTTTGCATTAATCGTCCTGTCATTGATTTGATTACAAGATGGGACTTATCGAATACTGAAATGAAATATTTTGGTTTTGCTCTAATATTCGATCACTCGAGGTTTTATGACCGTTAACATGATTTGAAAATCAGACTTGCACGATGCACCGCAGCGATTGGAAGTTTGCTTGAATAATTTGATGGTTTTAAATTGATGCACGTTCTGAACTTCTTAGCCTTGGTCTATTGAAATCTCCCTTCAGTGTATTTGAATAATTTGATGGTATCATACGATGTACGTTCTGATGTTATTCAAATTTCCATTCCATACGATTCGAAGCCAAAGTTAATGTGAGTCTCTCTTTGAAGTCTTTTTTTATGCTATTGAAATGCTACTCATCTCATGATCCAATAAGTCTCCGTGTCTCATGATCCAACCACTGGGTGGTTGTGACAATGCGAGAGAGAGAGAGAGAGAGAGAGAGAGAGAGAGAGAGAGAGAGAGAGAGAAATATATATACCATATAAATGTGAACAGTTTTATCACTCATTAAAAAAAAAAATTGAAGTTTGCTGTGGGGGCACTTTCGCCACTTTAAACAATGAAATTACCTTTAATAAGTATAAATAAATAAACTATTTTTATTTTATTCATATTTAAACAATGTTATTTATTATATCGAATGTCATTAAAATCATATGATGTTTGAATAAGATATGATATTTTCTCAATGTTTAAGAATAGTATAATAATATTATAAAACATATGATATTAGGATAATTGCTTCCTAGATTCCGAACTTGAAAGCACTTAATACCAATAACAAAATATTCGTAAGAATAAATAATATTAATAATAGCATTAATTAAGATAAATTTAATAAATAATATTAAATAATATAAGAACAAAAATGTTATTGTACTTTAATATAATATTAGTAATTATTAGGCTTATAAATAAGTCGGGTTGAGTCGGAGCATGCTTGATTATGATTTGATTTTATTTTATATTGGGTTGAATTGGATTTAGGAAAGAAATTTTAGACCTAATGAGTTATTCAGGCATATTCAAATTTAACCTAAATATTGCATTTGAGTCAATCATCTGGTTATTGTTTTATTACTAAAATCTAATAGTTGATAATCAAAAATAGATTTATTAAATTTAAATGAGACTAAAAAATCAAATTAAACTTAAATTTTTCTCCAAAAGCTCTATCAAGGAAATGATTATTCTTAAGTATATAAATTATGATGTCTAAAATATTTATTGATATACTTAAAAACATTATAAATAGTAATCCAGTAAAATAAATAATAAGATATAAATATTCAGATATAATTAGGAAAAAATATGAAAGGAAATATATTATTAAAATGAAAAGAAAAATTAGTTTAAATTATAATTCATTAAATGAATTAATAAGATAATTGAAATTAAAAAAAATAAGATTTATATAATTAAAGTTTATAATGAAAGGGACGCGTTGGGTTTGAATTTGAGTTGGATCGGATTAAAAAATATAAAACTCAAATCCAATCAAAATTTAAATTGATTCTAATTTTAAATCCAACCTAATTCATGGATGTCCAAAAATAGATCGGATGGGATCGAATCTAATCGAATTGGATCATGAATTGACTTAACCCATTTACAACCTTAGTAATTATTATAATAATATAATATTTATTAGTAAGAATGCAACTCATCCATCCATAGTGACTTTCACATCTCTCATGTAGTCAAATGATTGCAAGTGGTTGAAAATATATTTTATAAAAAATTACTTTAAAGCTCACCGAATATGAGAATGTATTCATCAAGTCATCAAGATGATACCAAAAAAAAAAAAAAAACACTATAATTATTTGGAAGTTCACAATAGCATTGCACAAGCCCAATGATATAATAATATGTATTGGCGGTATGAGATGCCTTCAATAAAATACGGGTTCCGGATGACCAACCGGTTCCACTAACGTGCTACAAGAAGAGACATCAGCGTCATTTGCTTGCTTCTCTCGTGCACAAGCCAGCATTAGATGAAAGTTTGCTCGAGTACCATTTGACCAACTTGAGGTCCATTCCAACTTTCCAACTGTGGAAGAATCTTTTTTTATTTTTTTTCCATTTTGAACAGTTTATAACCCATTGGCAGGGATTTCAACTCCACAACAATAGCAGTGCTGGATCCAAAACTAGCTTCAAAGCTATTGGAAAAATTATATGAAGCCAGATTACCGTAACAGAGGGCAGAGGTAAACAAACATCCTGATGAGAATGCAACGAAGGGGAAGAAAATGAAGCAGAGTTCACCATCTTGATGAGCATCCTGTGCTACTAAATTTTCCCTCTTCATCTACTGGAGATTCTTCTATCATTTGTTCTGCATCAATGTGCTCATGGCTCATAGATTGAGATTGAGGTAGGCAGCGAAAGCAACTACTCAAAACGAAGCTTACTTTAGTTTAGAGTAATATGATACATATAGGAGTGTCGGATGATTACGTGGTTCCCTGCCAATTGTAGATACGACACAACGCTAGAGACAAAATAGTCTCAGAGGATTTGAGCTATAGATCCGACAATTGGCTAGCCCTCAAAAGGCTTCACGACTTGAGAGTGGGCGGTCGGTCTCTCTGGTCGTCCGACAACTCTTTGAGATTGGCCACTCTGATAGCTCGCTATCGATCTCTTTTGGACAGACTTCCTCAACCATGTTATACGATGTCGACTTCTGTAATTTGGTATCTGAGAAGCAGAAAAATGAATAAAATTTTCTGACGTGCAGACCTGGATCAAGAACAAGAATTTTGAGAGTTCCCACGGATCAACCACGTCTCAAAAGTTCCCAGCTACCTGTCCCAGATATCAAATGTCTCACTGTAAGCAAGATCTTTCATGGATGTTCCACTGTGATAAGCATTGTCTCCTATATTGAGTCATCACAGCTTGCCAAAAGTTCCCGTTAAACTGCGCTTTCCCTCTTTGATCTGGAAAGCTTACAATCCTCATTGGACATCAGATTTATGAACCTAAGCTATTTCTTTCTCTGCGTTCACATCATGGCCTTAATTATCATGGTTGACATGGAGAGCTGAGGTAACAAGGCAGTGAACTATGATGACACTTGATCTCCAAAACAGAGTCAGTTTGTGTTTCACCGTCCAGGGATCTTTAGCAAGAGCCGACCAGCATTTTAAGAGGTGTAAAATCAATTGATTGCTGTATAATTGATTCATACACTGGAACTACTGAGGTGGATCTTACACTTTCCTCAGTGAGTCTCTAAGAATGTGTTTCAAAGAGTTTTTAAGTTCAAAATCATGATTTGCCTAAACCAAAATTATTGAAGTCAAGACTTTTGAAAATTTTTTGAGGTGGAACCTGGTTATTAAAAGGAGGCAACTCTAGACAAAGGTTTGATAAATTTCTCTATGCAAATGAATGAGAACACTATAAGTCCTACCAATTCAACATGTAAAATCTTAAACAAAAAATCATGATTTTATCATATCCAACATGCTAATTCATTTCCATTATCATATAACAAGGCAGATGGGTTATCATAAAAAAAAGAAGCATGACTCTGTTCTTCAATATTTCCAACTCCACTCCAATAGTAATTGGTAGTCGAAGGAGCTTAAGATCTTACAAAAGAAACAACCCGGGGCATCAGCCCTAACAAATTATTCAGCTCCGGTGGGAAACCATCAGAATTTTGCAAAGTGAATGCAGGCCTTTCTGTCACCCAGTCCGCCGCTTGGTTACCCGAAACCCTGAAAGAGGTCACCAATGAAGTGAGCTGTCACACATCGAGCAACAAAGAATGATAAGAAACATCTACATGATTGCTTTCACCAAACTAGGAAATGACATGGATGTCGCCTTCCACCCATGAACACGAAACCCAAGGTCATGAAATAGAATAAGAGTGTGTTCATTTCCCCAAGTCTGAGTTAAAATCAGCAAAAGAGTAACCTAAAACATTTGAGAGAAAAATTTACAGTTTCTGATGACTAAAAATATCAAAAATTCAAGATAACCAGGCTGATAGAGATTAGAAGGTTTAGACAGTCTTTTTAAGATTGCATCAACTGCCTGAACAGAAATCAACAGTTTCTTGTGAGAATACAATCACTTATATCTAACTATTTACATCATGAGACGGGGTTAATAGCAACATATCAACAATCTTTGTGATGTCAACAACTTCTCACAATATTATCTATCATAAAGCAACAGCTCTTTCTCATGTGATTTTGTCATATTCACTACAAGCCAAGTATCAAGGATTCTAGAGTCAAATGTTGCTTCAGTGACCTGATCTAAATGGTGAGCTAGAGGATTACATAATCATCTTTGAGCCCTATATAAGAAGGTACGTCACCCTTCAGCTTCAGGAGTGAAAGAATAAAAATGTTCCAGATCATAACACAATGTTCCAGATAACAACTGAACAAAACTTTCTCCAAAGGTGCCACTTTGAATGAATCATTTGGTCCCCAAATGTTTTGGACTCGAAAAGGCCATAATAGCCAGCATTTGTCCTATCCTCTTAGCCCTTCCCTTTACTCCATCCCTTTAGGAGATAAAACTGCCAAAAGCCTAATAACAAGTCTTTAAGAAAATTGCATTATGTTGTCATCATAATAATGAGCCACAATGTGCACCATCAGTAACAAATTTTCATGGATTCCAGGAAACAACCAAAAGTTTCACAGTTCCAATTTGGCACACTATAAAGATCATTTGTAGCTTGTCTCCAGGATTGCAATTAACTAACCACGTCAAGTTCCATCCTATGATCATCACCACAAGAGCAGTCATTCTATTATTTCGTATTGTAGGCACTTCTTCAGAAATAAGTTTCTTCCTTCAGCAAACAGATTGTCATTAGAATAACTGAAGTAAGACAATTGGAGATCCTTCATTTAGCTGCTATATATCAATAGTAATTTACACTTTGGTGAATGACGACAAATAATGGTTTTGAGGACACTTCCATGTTCATCCATTCTGTATGTCTCCAGCACTAGTTTATTGTTCTAGTACAATATGACACTGATAAACGCATAAATAATTATCACTAAACCTATTAATTAATAGGTCAACGTACCTATTATTATTTAATATTTAAATATTTTATATATATTTTAGGTAAACCTCATCAACTTAAAGAGCTCGATTTTAGGAATCCAATGACGCAAACGACACTCAAATTGGACTTAAAATGAGCTCGGAATTGAATTTACAAGGATTTATTTTGTTTGCATGCATCTTAAAGCAAACTCGGCAGATGGTCTGCCGAGATCATCGTCTTCTTCCTAGGATCATTCAAACGAATGCCTGTGACTTACAGAGGCTGCCAGAGATTGATTTCTTCGCCAAAAATATGCCGCAGAAAAGCTCCTCGCCGCCAAAAAGATCCTCAACATCAGAAATTACCAAAAGTGTCCAAGATTTAATGGAATTAAAGAAGGAAGCCCATATTCTTCTTTTCTCTGATTTTACAGTCCGGTAACAATTAAGGAAGAAATTTGAAGCTAAATTGGAAGAGAAATCGTCTGCAATCTCGCCATGATCCCTTCGAAATCTCTCCGCATATGTCCGGGTGCCA
This sequence comes from Calamus simplicifolius, assembly GCA_900491605.1. Classification (NCBI taxonomy): domain Eukaryota; kingdom Viridiplantae; phylum Streptophyta; class Magnoliopsida; order Arecales; family Arecaceae; genus Calamus; species Calamus simplicifolius. Next base: position 2,611,384 of record UESW01003919.1, on the reverse strand, counting down.
AATAAGGAAGTAACCTTGGAGTGGAAGGAAAGCAGCCAGCGCTCTCTCCGCGTCCTCACCGCGTCTCAGCATCTATAAAAAGCTTCGTCTACGCAGAGGAAAGGGAGCGATTGGGAGTTCTGCAGGAGTTGGAGAGAGTTCTGCAGGCGGCTGTTCCCAGGTCCCAGGAGCCGTTTGTGGGCTCGAAGGCTCTTCTCGGAGGCTTTGTTCGTGGCGTGAAGGCTCTGTTCGTGGTGTGGAGGCTCTATTCCCAGGAGTTCATGACTTAGAGGCGTCTATGAAGGAAGAAGAGAGCCCGGTTTAGCCCGTCTTCGGCCTGGTTCAGCCCAACTTTGGTTCGGTTCAGGAAGAATTTATTGCCTTCTTGTTGCCTTCTTGATGTCAGAAAATAAAACTCTTTAATTTTAATTTTAATATGCACTCTTGATTGCTATGAAATAAAACTTTTATTCATGTTTAATTCTTATTGAATTCTATTTAAGTGAAAATAGTTCTTGACTGATCTATTCTTAAAAGGGATGGACTACGGGTCGTGCTCTTATAAGATAGATCATATCTTAATTATTTTCACTACTAATTATCTATTTATTTAAATTTATAAATTAATTTCAAGATAACCGCTAAAATTCCTATGGATTTGATCCCTTATTCTCGCTATTATATTAGTGAAATTAAGGTGTTTTAATCGTTGCGCTACGCACGCATCAGATTTTAGCGCCGTTGCCAAGGACTTAAGTGTGTTATTTTGAAAAAAAATTATAAAAAAATAAAAAAAAATTTATATTAATTTTCTCTTAATCTTATTCTTATTTTAATTTTTGAATAGTTATTCTCTTTATTTTATTATTTTTGTTACCTTAATTGTTAGAATTTCGTATTTTTTTAACAGAAAAAAAATTTATTACTTTCCTTCTTATCATAAATCCACTTTTAACCTAATCAAAATTTTCTTTTAATTAACTTACCTTAAAGAACTTGAAAGAAAACCCTAAGACACCGTCCATAAAATATAATTAATTTAAGGAAATATATATATATATATATATAATAATTATTATTTTATTTCTATGCTTAGATTTAGGTAAATTTATTTTCTGCAAAACTCAAAATTCTTCCATTGACATCTCATAATTTATTAGGAAATTAGAAACCTAATCACAAACATCTTAAAAAAAAATAATTAGATTAATTTTGTTTAATAATTTCAAGAGCTGGACATCTGCTTGTTGCATAGCATTTTCATAATTAACTTTAAGGGCACAAACCCCTAATCAAGATAAGGTGGGGATTTCATCACCCTTCCTTGGCCCACAAACCACATCCTTCATTGTGCATTAACCCAAACCTTTAACTCTAAAATTAACTAGACATCAGCCCCTAAGGAACTCGAGCTCAATAAGACAAGGCACCCAAAAGAGTTGGACTGGGTTGAGATTAACTGCTTAACTGATGTCTAGAAAAGGAAAGTGATTACTTAATTGGTTCTGTTCGCTTACCTAGAAGCAACAGGGGGACCCCCACTGACCTTACCCTTAACTGGCTAGTTGATCAGCTAATTTTTGAGTTGGGGGGCTCCAAGGAGGTCTTGGAAGTTAGGAGTTGTCTAGATCTAAGGTAAACCTAGAGTAGAGAGTCTAATCTTTGTTAACTTGATTGCTAAGAATTATTAAACCCTAATTAAATTATTCATTGCTCTTAGTTCTAAGAATCTTTTAGGATATTTTCTTTAGAATCTTCTTCTTTCTCTTCTATTATAATAAAAAAATAATAATAAAAACTAAATTATTGTTTGCTTTAGAATCATTGGTAGGGTGTATGCTTGGTCGTCGATCGTTGCAACCCAACCTTATACCCTTAGATCCTGAGATAGAAAGAACTTTTAGAGCAAACAGACTCAGAATTATGGATCCTAATAACGAAAATGATCCACCACAACAGTTAAAAGAGTATTTCACTCCTTCAAGATATACCTACTCTCCCTGCATTCAAGTGCCTCCAGTAGGCTGTCCAATACGAAATTAAGTCAAGTGTAATCCAAATGTTACCATCTTTCTATGGACTTACAAATGAGGATCCCTACAAATACTTAGATGAATTCTTAAAATTTGCTCAACTGTCAAGATTCAAAATTTCTCCGATGATGCACTTAGCTTAAGTTATTCCCTTTTTCCTTAAAAGATAGAGCCAAGTATTGGTTAAATTCACTAGACATTGTTATAATTTCAACTTGGGATCATCTTCAGAGAGAGTTTCTTAAGAAATATTTTCCTATAGGAAAAACGAATCAAATTAGAAAAGCCATAACAAGTTTTTTCCAGACAGATGGAGAGATGTTTCACGAGACATGGGAGAGATTAAAAGAACTGATTAGAAAATATCCATCATGTCATACCCAAATGGCAACTGGTTCAGTACTTTTATGATGGTTTATCAGAAAAGCATCGGCAAATGGTTGATGCTTCATGTGGTGGTACATTTATGTTAAAAAATGAACATGAAGCTTGGCAACTCTTTGAGACATTGAGTGAGAATTCATTACATCACATGTCAGTTGCTCGTCGAGACCCTCCCATAGGACCTAAAAGAGGTGAAATATATGAAATAAGTCATTCTATAGATATCTATACTAAGGTAGATGAATTATCCCATAAACTTGACCGAATTCTATAAGTTGGAAACATCTCTTCCCCATCTACTCAATTACATGAGGTCTGCATAATTTTCGAGTCCAACCCATTCTATAGGTGAATGTCCAGCTGCATACCAATTTCCTGAACTTGTTCAGGATCAAGCCCACCAAGCCCAAACCCGATTGGCTCCTAGAACAGGAAATGATCCATATGCAAATACTTACAATTCTGGCTGGCGAAATCATCCAAATTTTTCTTGGAAACCTCAACCTGTAACCAATTCATCATCGATCAGACCTAATTATCAAGAAACCAATTTTAGAAGCATGCCATATTCACAATACCCAAACATTCCACAACCTCCATCGAATAATCATCCTACTTTCGAAGACAAAGTGTTACAAGCATTGAAAGGGCTAGAAATGAATACTCAAATCCTTCACTCCCACACACAATCTATTGCAAAACTAGAAACTCAGATAGGTCAATTAGCCATAGCATTCAGTAGAAGGGAGGAGGGTAAGTTACCTAGTCAGCCTATCGATAACCCAAAAGGACAATTCATGGCCGAGGGTTCCAATAGTCCTGACAAATTTTCAGAACATGCTAAATCAGTCATGACTCTAAGAAGTGGAAAAACATTGAACCCACCTGAACCAACCCAGAAATTAGAAGTGGCTAAACCAGAAAAGAAAAGAAATGAAGAAGAAAAGGAATTCAATGATCAAGCAATCACACCTAAAGCCTCATTCCCTAGTGCTTTAGAATCTCCTCTGTCTTTGGACAAGAAGAATATAAAAATGAATGAGATGCTTGAGTTATTTAAGCAAGTCCAAATAAACTTACCTCTTCTCGATGCTATCAAGCAAGTTTCAGCTTATGCCAAATTTCTGAAGGATCTATGCACACAAAAACTGAAAGCCAAGACACAAATACCAAAAAAGATCCATTGACTGAGCAAGTCAGCTCAGTTGTTCAGCAAATAACCCCACCCAAACTAAAAGACCCTGGTACCCCGATTATATGTCATAGGGAACTTCACAATCAAAAAAGCATTACTAGATTTGGGTGCGAGTGTAAACCTTCTACCAAGTTCAGTGTATGAGTTATTCGGATTTGGAGAGTTGAAACCCACAACGATAACACTACAACTGGCAGATAGATCAGTCAAAGTACCTCGTGGAATATTGGAAGATGTATTAGTAAAGGTCGATGAATTTTATTTTCCTGTCGACTTCCTTGTGTTAGATATAGAATCTAGCGGTAATCCTAACCAAATTTTCATCATTCTTGGAAGACCTTTTCTGGCTACTGCTAATGCATGTATAAATTGTAGAACGGGTATGATGGATGTATCTTTTGGAAACAAGAAGATGAGATTAAATATTTTTAATGCTACCCAAGGACCACCTGTGTATGATTTAAATGAAGTAAACATGATCAAAGAAGTTGTAGATAAAAAATTCCAAAGTTTGCTTGATTCGAATCCTTTACAAAAATGTCTTATACATTTTGAATAGAGGACTTTGATATTGATGAGTACATCAAAGAGATAAACATGTTATTAGAACCACCTAAGTTCGACACCATTCCTCCTTGGAGTATAAAATATGAACCACTTCCAACTAAACCAAGCCCTTTAATACCATCCTTGGAAGCACCACCCCAACTAGAATTGAAACCTCTTTCTGCTGACTTAAAATATTCATTCCTTGGACCCAATGATACCCTTTCGATAATCATTGCATCTATCCTAACTCTGAGCAGGAAGATAAATTGGTAGATGTACTTAAAGAACATAAAGAGGCAATTGGATGGACAATAGCTGATCTTAAGGGAATTAACCCTTCCGTTTGCATGCACCACATTCATAGTGAAATTGAAGCCAAACCATATAGAGACATGCAACGGAGGCTAAATCCGAACATAAGGGATGTTGTTAAGAAAGAAGTAGTAAAATGGCTTGATGCTGGTATCATTTATCCAATTTCGAATAGTCAATGGGCCAGTCCAATCCAAGTAATACCTAAAAAGTCGGGTATTACCGTGATTGAAAATGAAAAGGACGAATCAATTCCTACTCGCATATCAACTAGTTGGAGTGTGTATAGATTATCGAAAGTTGAATGCCGTGACTAGGAAAGACCACTTTTCTTTGCCTTTTATCGATCAAATTCTAGAATGGCTAGCGGGACAAAGTTTCTTTTGTTTTTTAGATGGATATTCAGGATACAATCAAGTCCAGTATTTTCTGCAGATCAAGAAAAGACCAACTTCACCTGTCCCTTTAGAACATTTGCCTTTAGACGCATACCATTTGGTCTTTGTAATGCACCAGCCACTTTTCAACGATGTATGTTGGCCATATTTTCTTATATGATTGATCAATTTTTGGAAGTATTTATGGATGATTTTTTAGTTTTTGGTGTGTCATTTGATAGCTGCCTCGAGAACTTGACTAAGGTATTGAAACGATGTATGGAAATAAATTTAGTCCTAAGTTGGGAGAAGAGCCATTTTATGGTTCGTGAGGGAATTGTGCTCGGACACATTGTTTCAGAGCGAGGTATTGCGATTGATAAAGCCAAGGTTGAATTGATCTCAAATCTATCACCCCCAACCTCAGTTAAATAAGTACGATCTTTCCTTGGTCATGCTGGTTTTTACAGACGCTTCATCAAGGATTTCAGTAAAATTTCTCGACCATTTGTTGACCAAAGATAGCTTTTTTTTGATAAAGATTGTCTAACAGCCTATAACATCCTTCGAACTGCTTTAACCACTGCACCAATTATCAAGCCCCCAGATTGGACCATACCCTTCGAAATTATGTGTGATGCTTCTGATTATGCTGTAGGGGCAGTTCTAGGATAGAAACTTAATCGGGAACCCCATGTAATTTATTATGCTAGCAAAACTCTTTCGGATGCACAAATAACTATACTACCACTGAAAAAGAATTACTAGTAGTTGTGTTTGCCCTAGAAAAATTTAGATCATATCTGTTAGGGTCTAAGGTTTAGTTTATTTTGATCATGCGCATTGAGGCATCTGTTATCAAAAAAGGATACAAAACCCAGACTGATTAGATGGATCCTTCTACTACAAGAATTTGACCTAGAAATCTGAATAAGAAGGGTTTCGAAAATATGGTAGCAGATCATATCTCTAGGATCTCAATGGAATACAATAAAGAAATAATCAGAGATAAGTTGCTGATGAGCAACTATTCTAATTTCCCATAGCAGTCTTCCCTGGTTTGCCCACATTGTGAATTATTTGGCAACAAAAAAAGTACCTTCCCACTGGACAAAACAAGAAAAAGATAGATTTTTCTCACAAATCAAATATTACTTTTGGGAAGACCCTGAATTATTTAAGTACCGTTCGGATCAGGTGATTAGGCGATGTGTTCCCAAGAGTGAATTCAAAAGTATACTTAACTTCTGTCATTCTCTTGCCTGTGAGGGACATTTTAGTGGAAAGAAAACTGCAGCAAAGGTACTGCAAAGTGGGTTTTATTGGCCAACTCTTTTTAAAGATGCACATGAATTTGGTCGTAATTGTCTCCAATGTCAACAAACATGAAATATTTCTCGAAAAGATATGATGCCCCTAAACCCTATCTTGGTTGTAGAAATTTTTGATGTATGGGGTATTGATTTTATGGGCCCATTTCCTTCCTCTTTTGGATTCGAATACATTTTAGTGGCAGTTGATTATGTGTCAAAATGCATTGAAGCCATGGCAACTCGAACCAATAATCATAAAGTTGTAATCAAGTTTATTCAGCATAACATCCTTAGTCATTTTGGATGCCCAAGGGCTATAATTAGTGATGGGGTACACATTTCACGAATAGACACTTTGAAGGATTAATGAACAAATATGGAATTACTCATAAGGTAGCTACACCTTATCATCCCAAACTAGTGGCCAAGTTGAAATATCAAATAGAGAAATTAAACATATCCTTAAGAAAACGGTGAGACCCAATAGGAAAGATTGGTCAAACGTTTGGATGATGCATTATGGGCTTATCGTACTGCATTTAAAACTCTTATAGGAATGTCTCCTTATCGGCTCGTATTTGAAAGGCCTGCATTTACCTGTAGAATTGGAGCATTGCATTTTGGCCATCAAGAAATTTAATTATGATATGAAAAAGCAGGTGTTATTAGAAAACTTCAATTGAATAAGTTAGAAAAGCTACAAAATGATGTATACGAGAGCTCAAAATTTATAAAGAACGAAACAAAGCATATCATGATAAATATATTAATAGAAAAACTTTTGAACCAAATCAAAAAGTATGGCTTTACAATTCAAGATTACATCTTTTTCATGAAAAACTTCGTTCACGATGGAATGGACCTTTTATAGTAACTCAAGTATTTCCCCATGGGGTGATAGAACTCAAAGATCCTAAGCAAGGGAATACATTCAAAGTAAATGTCCAACGTTTAAAACATATAGAAGAAATTAATGATGGAGAAGTTGTGGAATCAATTGATCTTGTGAACCCAACACTATCATAATGAGTAGCATAGTCTGGCTGAAGACTTTAAACTTAGCGCTCTTGGAAGGCAACCCAGTTTATTAGTTATTTTTAACTTTTGTTCTTTTAGTATGACCAGAGAAGAGCAACAGAAGTAGATTGAAAGAAGATGGCAATAATGAAACCTCCAACCTTCAAATACTTGACCAGGTAGTATCTTTCCTTGAAATTAATTTTTCTTCCATTAGGGACAATGGAAATTAAGTTGGGGGGAAAGAATAGGTAAATCCTCGAGTAAAACTATAATCAGATGTGTACCAAATTCTGTCTCGATTTGAAGTTAATCAAGCATTGATTAATGAATGATTAATGGTTAGATTATTTTTGAGATACTGAGGAATAAATTATTAAGAAAACCTAATAAAAGATAGGGTTTAGCCCAGAAAAATTTTAGAATAATTTCAGACCCTCCTGACCACTGATCTTAATAGTACAATCTACTTAATAAGGGTATGGGTGAAAATGTCATTCAAAAAAAAAAAAAAAAAAAAAAAATCTCTTTTAAAGTTAATAAATTAGGTTCTTAGCATCTTTCACTAAGTAACCGGGCCCCGTCACCTAAGCAAGTGATGTTGTTCGCGTAAAAAGGTGAGAATGTAAAGAACCTAAGTAGAGTCAGTCCTACCAAAGCCTTTTTGACTCGAGTCAGTAAGTCCGAGGGGTGTTTTACACCTAATGCCCTAAAACCAATTGGTTTGGGAGCCATTGGCCTAAAGCTCGCTACAAGGGTTAATTAGAAAGCAAGGGGTTAGGACATTGCACTGACTTTACACATAAATAAATAAATAAGGGGACTAAATTATAAAAAGATACTACACCCAACCCAAATTAAGTTAGAAGACTTAAATAGAGAAGTGAAAAGTTGGTGAAGGAAGACTTCTATAAATTCTTATGACTACACTTTATCACTAAATGGGTAAACTTAATAATCCAATGAAGTACCTCCCTTATGATCTAACCAGAAATTTTTTTTAGAACTGTAAGATAACTGTCAATTCTTGGACTAGCTTGGTACATATTTCTAAATTCCTTATTTACTCGAGGACGAGTAAGATTCAAGTTGGGGGGAGTGATAAACGCACAAATAATTATCATAAACCTATTAATTAATAGGTCAACGTACCTATTATTATTTAATATTTAAATATTTTATATAATATTTTAGGTAAAACCTCATCAACTTAAAGAGCTCGAATTTAGGAATCCAACGACGCAAACGGCACTCAAATCGGACTTAAAATGAGCTCGAATTAAATTTACAAGGATTTATTTTTGTTTGCACGCATCTTAAAGCAAACTCGGCAGATGGTCTGCCGAGTTCATCGTCGAATGCTTGTGACGCATAGAGGCTGCCAGAGATTGATTTCTTCGCCAAAAATATCGCTGCAGAGAAGCTCCTCGCCGCCAAAAAGATCCTCAACATCAAAAATTACCAAAAGTGTCCCAGATTTAATGGAATTAAAGAAGGAAACCCATATTCTTCTTTTCTCTGATTTCACAGTCCGGCAACAATTAAGGAAGAAATTTGAAGCTAAATTGGAAGGGAATCGTCTGCAATCTTGCCACAATCCCTCCGAAATCTCTCCGCATCTGTCCGGTGCCAAATAGGAAAGTAACCTTGGAGTGGAAGGAAAGCAGCCAGCGCTCTCTCACGTCCTCACGCGTCTCAGCATCTATAAAAAGCTTCGTCTACGCAGAGAAAAGGGAACGATTGAGAGTTCTGCAAGAGTTGGAGAGAGTTCTGCAGGCGGCTGTTCCTAGGTCCTAAGAGCCGTCCGTGGGCTCGGAGGCTCTTCTCGAGGCTCTGTTCGTGGCGTGAAGGCTCTGTTCGTGGTGTGGAGGCTCTATTCTGAGTAGGAGTTCATGACTTGGAGGCGTTTGTGAAGGAAGAAGAGAGCCCGGTTCAGCCCAGCTTTGGTTCAGTTCAGGAAGAATTTATTGCTTCTTGTTGCCTTCTTGATGTCAGAAAATAAAACTCTTTAATTTTAATTTTAATATGCACTCTTGGATGCTATGAAATAAACTTTTATTCATGTTTAATTCTTATTGAATTCTATTTAAGTGGAAATAATTCTTGACTGATCTATTCTTAAAATGAACGGACCATGATCTATGGGTACGGGTCGTGCTCTTATAAGATATATCTTAATTATTTTTACTACTAATTATCTATTTATTTAAATTTATAAATTTATTTCAAGATAACCACTAAAGTCCCTATGGATTCGATCCCTTATTCTTGCTATTCTATTAGTGAAATTAAGGTATTTTAATCGTTGCGCTACGACACGCATCAGACACCTAGGTCATAAAAAAACAAATCCTACCTAGCCATGTGTAAAATTTTTCAAGAATTTGATGATTAATCTCAAGAATATATAGCTACCTATATCCAATAATTATGAGAATAATAACAGATACATACTCTGATGACATCAAGTCTCACTTTGAACCAAGTCCCTGAACCGGCATCAACACAAATTCCTCATCCATATGGCAAGAATTGCAGAATGACTCATGATGATCCCTGATCTCTTAGGACATGAAGTTGAGCCAAACACCCATCTCTATCTAATAAAACACAAAATGCATCATTGAGAAATTTTGGCATCTAGATAGCCCACTATAGGGAAGATTGCAAAGAAGGCAGATTGCATTGTTCTAAAAAACTTGGAGTTTCTTAAAAAGAGTGGAGAAGAATATGAAGCGGTGGGTTTCTGCTCAATTATTGCCATGATTAGGAAAACAGAATGAAAACACAGGATATTGTGAAAAGAAGATCACGTTGTGAAGGCATCAAGGGAGCGTAACACTACAAGTATATCAATGAGCATCAACACAATGGAGAGAGAAAGGAGAGAATGGAAGTACAAGGTGAGAAGGCTTGACAAGTTTACTTCAGTTGCATGCCTATAATGTCCTCCTATCTTCCATCGTGTCTTATATCTTCCATCATGCTTATCTTCCATCATGTCTTAAAGTTGGTTGTCTCCTCTTCCCCATAACCAATCTTCTCACAACCACATTTCTACTTCATGCAGCTAAAACTTGGTCATTCATCATCTGATAATTTTTTGGGAAAAAAATAGAATACATGCTAGAAAAGCTTTTAGTGCAAACCATAGAAAATATGTCGCAACAGATGGAAGATTAGTCACAAGAACTCGATATGTTTCTAGGCTATATAGGAAAGGCCTCCAAAAATACGTACATGCACCCACTTTGAAGTTCTACGCCCGGGGAAAGATGTACCACTTGTCAAACCAGAAACATTTATATGACAAGCTCTAGAATAACACTTTTAAACATATTGAGAATAACAGAAACACATACATTTATTACTTTCAGGGCAGACACAGCGTTTGGTGATTCGATATTTTAGTGAAAAATAAAGAATACTATACCAAAAGATTCATATCCATTTCCATTCTACAAGGGGCAGGCTTTTCTTGGAAAAAGAAACAGTTTGCTAGAACATCCTTAAAGAGGAAGAAGAAAATAAAAAGAAAACGTCAGATAAAACTAGCAGAGATACCTGGTTGTTGAAAGCAAAATTTACTCATCATGTCTCTTCTGATGGCCTTCCAGCTGTCGCAGAATTCTCAGCAGCAGCTGCTGCTGCTGAGGCAGCCTCATTCAAGCCCATCTTCTGTAGCTCACTAAGAAACCCGTCAACATCAGTTGTACTTATCCTGTATGGTGTGTGAGCTGCACCTGGAAATGATCGACTTTCCACTTCTTGCTTGTACTCTGATAAAGCCTTGTTGATGGCATCTCCCACATGCCCAAATTGTTTGCAGAACTTAGGAGTAACCTGCCAGATAGTTAAGAAGACATATACATTGAGAAATCATTTTGGATTACGTAGAACAAGAAGAATAGAGTTTAGCACTAACCTTAGCATGATGAGGGTGTTGCAACATGCCCAGCAAGTCATGGTAAACTAGCACCTGTATGGAATTGATGTTATAGATATGGCATTGGACCATGTTTACAAAACTCGGCATCAGCAACGGCAGCAGAAGAAAAGGAGAAGGAAGAAGAAGACGATGAAGAAGAAACAGGAGAAGGTGATGGTAATTCGTTTAAATATGATATTAAGACATGTTTTTCTGAAATCAGCAGCAGAAAAAGCAGGAGGAGAGGAGAACTTCAGCATTAAGAAATACAACTGAAAAATAAGTTCTAAACAAGGTTAAGTTTACATATTAGAAAGCCTATCAGCCAAAACATTTGACTTCTATGGTTGAAGTATAGTACATCATCAATTTTAGTTATGTCATCAAAGAGGATCCTAGACATTTTTGAGTTCCGTGTCAACACAACCTTTCCCAAGTTTCCTTGCAAAGTTCATCTACAGTCGAAGTCCTCCAGTCCTTTATTCTGATCGTTCCAAATAATTCCACATCTCATAATATCAAGATAGCTCTTCCTGTTAGAGAAACTAGCTGTGGATATGGCAGCAGGTTTGTACTTTCCAACTCTAGTTCATTGATACAAATAATAAATTGCCAGTTTAGTGATTAATAATTTTCCTCCACACATCCAACAGGATTTAGAAGAGTTTCAGCGGAAACCATATAGGGCTATAGCTGTACGACACAAAAAGTTGTGAGCTGCTGCTCTCCAAATTAACAATATGTGCTGGAATTCAGCACAAAACAGCAGGCTGATGATTGAACTAACCAAGGCACAATACAGAAGCAACAAGGGTGCAATTATGGAAGAGTTTTATCTGTATTTAGATATCAGTTAAGTTCTCTTGAAAGTGATTAGAGAAGGAAAAGAAAATGGAGTTACACCCCACAAAGAACAAAAAGAATGAGTGATATGATCAGAAAGTGGTCCCATAAGCCTAACTGAATAAACCCTTAATTAACTTTTTGTCCTACCCCTGGCCTATGAAGACTAATAAATCTTCAAGATCACAAATTCTATAGAGCTATAGAGCTACCAACTGTTAATCACTGATTCCCTCAAACATATACCCACAGGTTCCGTTCACATATTCTGATCGTGAAAGCAACAGCACATTAGGTGAATCTGATAACATCCCTTCTTTCGTAAGATTCTCAGAAGGTTGAAAGTCATTAACTTAAATTTAAGCATAGTCATCTAGTTTCCCTGACCTTAATTCCTTTAAAAGGGAAATTTTTCTAGTCTACATATTCAGCTTATGAATTGATGTGCTCTACCACTATAGAATCAAAATCCAACATTTGACTACAAGGAAAAATACTTATTTACAAAACAGCCGGTTAAAAGAGCTTAAGATTCTACAATAATGATTCCTCGCTTATGATGCAAACATCCAAGGGCATATTGGTTTGATGAGCCTTTTTGAAATTTTATTATATCCGCTATTTATCTCTTTCATCTTCTAAGACTTTTGGTTTTGTTAGGTTTTGTTACAAGGACCACTGCTCCCCATTGTACTTTTATAGTGCTCACTTTTTCTGTTCTTCCATTTCATCCTAAAATTTTCAGGTAATCATGTTTTGCTTTTCAGAATATTTATCCATGCATTACTATTACCCATGACAGTTATCTCCAATTCTATAAGCAGCTACCAAAGTAGTTAACTTTCACCAGCTTTTTGGTCAATTAAAACATCTCTCTCCAGTGACTACAACACTTGAATCAGTGCAGGTTTGGTTAACCATGCTCTACTAAACCTTCATGACCAAAGCTTTCAATTTACTTGCAATTCCAATTTCCAGAATGGTCTGCACCATAATCATCTTGTACTCCATAATAAAGATGGCATTTCTAACACATAAATCTGACCATATCTTACAATTAACTAAGAGAAAACAATTAACCACTTGAATACTATAATACCATCTGTCATGCCCCAGACCCAAAAATTTTGAGCTAAGGTGACAACCCGCCGCATGCCAAGCATACAAGGCATCCCGAAATATGACACAAATTAATATAAAGCAATCAAATTATATATATCCAATCCAAACCATAATTTAAAATAAACCATAACTATAAGGTTTGGGCTACAAGCCCTACACACAAATATCACTGGGGTTACATCAACGAATGGATCTAATTTATTTAATAGAAGCTTCATCTACCCCATATATCCTTCTTCAGTCCTGAGGCTCTGAAAAACATTGTGAGATTTATATGAGCTCACACTCAATAAGTAAGCCTATTATAATGTAAAAATAGTCATATATCATTATAGCATTTCAAGATATTTTCAAATCACATTTTCATGAAAAGCTTCCAATTCAACTACATTTATCATGCTTTCAGAACATGCATATTATCAGTTCAAAATAATTTGGAAGCTTAATTACATAATAAATGTCAAACAATGCAATGTAAACAAACCCACATTTATTTATATAATCACTGATCTCCTATGTGTCCCACGGCCCTACAACACCCAACTGGTATATCACTCTTAAATATCCCCTAAGAGGAAGGGTCCTGGTACCAGCGTTATGTCATATAACATAAACAATCACAACACACCCTACAGATATGTGTCCTCCACATATCTTCCCCTGTGGAGGTGAGTCACGTATCACTTGGCATTTCACATTAATCCACATCATATAAGAACCGTGGCGACACATAAGTATATTTCAATGTCATCATTATAATTGCATGTCACACATCATGCATCAGCATAAGCTCCTCATATCACATATACAGTGATTTGTATATTCATAGCATAAAAAAATACATCTATAGTTCTAGTTTATTTGTAAAGTCAAAATAATCACATCATTCAATTTTGCATATTTATAAGCCACTACTTTGCAAAATATAGCAGTTGTATATAACCATAACAAATACTTAAATGCATACACATGGTACTATTTACTAATTTCAAAATAGCCAAGTCAAATATCAAATTCCATTTTTCTCCTTTCATAATTTCATAAATTAATATATCTATAATTCCAAACTTTACATATTAAATATTATAAAATTCATGATAATTGGCTTACTTACCACAGTACGTAAATCCAAATGGTAAACCAGCTATTTGGGCATTTGGGTACCTATAGCATCATTTTACACGATTAAGTCTCTAAAATCTGAATAATAAAGTGATCCTTAAAATTCTACCCAGACTAATCCATGGGCCCAACTTTGGGCTTGAATATTTCTCAATATATACGCCCAAATGGGAAAATAAAATTACCCCAAGAAACTAGAATTCACACAGAATCGGACCATAATTTTATTTTGCCATTCTCGGCCCGATACAGGGCCCAAAATGCTGCTCAAAAAGGGCTCTTAAGCCGGCCCAATAAGGCCCAAATCTCGGACAGCCCAGCCGGCCCAAGCTCATTCCATCCCCCCCTGCTCCCCTGTTTCAACCGAAACAGGGGGTAATTCGTGTTGGTGGCTAGGGCCGCCGCCGGCCAAATTCGGGGCGGCCCGACTGCTGGTGGCCGGACTAGAGCCGGCCATGGCCGGCCCCCCCTCGCTCTCTCTCTCTCCAATTTTCCTCTCTCTCTCTCTCTCTTTGATTCACCATGTGCCGGTGGCACGGCCGGCCACTATGGCCGATCGGACCCTCACCGGACGGTCGCCCGACGCCGGTGAGGGCCACCGGCCACCGCCCAGGCCAAGCGAGGCGGCGAGCACGCTGCCGGGCCTAAACCGACAGCGGGAGCCGGGAGCCGAGGAGAAGAGCCAATTGGCTCTCTCCTCCCTCTCTCTCCTCTGGTACCCCACTGGGCGCTGCCTTCGATGCCGGTGGGGCCGCCGGCCAAGGCTCAGGCTTAGCGAGGCGATGGGCACGCCACCGGGCCCGAACCAAGATCGGCACGCTCTCTCTGCCCGATTCTCTCACGCTCAGCATTTCACTATCTGCCCAATTCCCTCTCTAACCTGAGACGAAGCTTGGGCAGGAAATTACCTGGAGAAGGTGCACGTCGGGATGGAGGGAGTCACCCTCCATCTCCTTTTAGTCTCCCACATGATGCCTCGGATCAGGGAATTTGGAAATCAAAGCGCTACGCTGAGAGCGAAGCATCTGCAGGAAAAACTCCCATAGCCACTACCCTGGTTCACACGAATCGGGTGCTATATTCTCTCCTTAAAATTTCGTCCTCGAAATTGATACACTTTAATTAAACTATAGAATTCAAATAGGTTATATTCAAAAGTCAACATTCTTGGATAGATAATTTACCTGCAAATAATTGTGGATACTTCTTTTTCATTTCCTCAAGTTCCCAAGAAACTTCTGATTTCTGCCACATTGGAAGGTTGGCTCCAGCTAATGATAGCCTCAATCTTTTTCGGATCCACGGATATGCCGTCTTTGGATATTACATGACCCAAGAAGGTACTTGATCTAACCAAAAATCATACTTCTACAGCTTGGCATAAAGTCTCTTCTCTCGAAGAATCTGTAGCACGATCCTTAGGTGGTCCTCATGCTCTTTATGGCTCTTGGAATATATTAAGATATCATCAATAAAAACCATCACGAATTGATCCAAGTATGACTTAAAAATTCTGTTCATCAAATCAATGAATGCTGCTGGGGCGTTAGTCAAACCAAACGACATCACCAAGAACTCATAGTGGTCATATCTGGTTCTGAATGCTGTCTTAAGCACATCCCCTTCCTTGACTTTGAGTTGATGGTACCCTAACCTGAGATCAATCTTTGAGAATATCCAGGCCCCTTGGAGTTGATCAAACAAGTCATCAATCCTCGGCAGAGAGTACTTATTCCGCACTGTTACCTTATTGATTTCTTGGTAATCAATGTAGAGCCGAAGACTGTCATCCTTCTTCTTAACAAATAGAACTAGAGCACCCCATGGAGAAACACTGGGTCTGATAAATCCTCGATCTAGAAGTTCCTGCAATTGATCCTTCAATTCCTTTAGCTCAGCCAGGGCCATGCGGTAAGGGGCCTTGGATATAGGTTTAGTTCCAGGAACTAAATCAATGGAGAATTCGACTTCCCGGTTTGTTTACATTGCATATTCTGGTATTTATTGTAAGCTTCCAAAGTAATTTGAGCTGATGATATGCATGTTCTGATAACATGATAAATGTATTTGAAATTGGAAGCTTTTTATGAAAATGTGATTTGAAAATATCTTGAAATGCTATAATGATATATGACTATTTTTACATTATAATAGGCTTATTGAGTGTGAGCTCATGTAAATCTCACAATGTTTTTCAAAGCCTCAGAGTGAAAAAGGACTTATGGGGTTGATGGAGCTTCTATTTAAATAAATTAGTTCCATTATATAAATCTCACAAGAAACTAGAATTCACACAGAACATAATTTTATTTTGCCATTCTCGGCCTGATATAGGGCCCAAAATGCTGCTCAAAAAGGGCTCTTGAGCCAGCCCAATAGGGCCCAAATCTCGGACAGCCCAGCCGGCCCAAGCTCATTCCATCCCCCCTGCTCCCCTGTTTCAACCGAAATAAGGGGTAATTCGTGCCGGTGGCCGAAACAGAGTCGGCTGCAGCAGCGGCCAGCCCCCCCTCGCTCTCTCTCTCTCCAATTTTCCTCTCTATCTCTATGCCGCCCCCGATGCCGGTGGGGCTGCCGGCCAAGGCTCAGGCCTGGCGGCATGCTCACCGCCTCACCGGGCCTAAGCGGCGATCGGCGACCTCCACTGGCGCCAGGCGTGCGTCCGGTGGAGGTCCGACCGGTCATGGTGGCCGGTCGTGCCACTGACAGTATAACAGGCCGCGATAAGGAGAATGAGAGAAAGAGAGAGAGTGGGGGGAGAGTCCGGCTACGGCGGCGATCGGCTCCTGGCCGATCGACAGTGGCCGGGCCACCCGGTGTGTGGCCGACGGCGGCCTTGGCCACCGGCTCGATTGTTCCCTGTTTCACCCAAACAGGGGAGCAACATGGATGATGTGATATTGGGCTGAGTGGGCTGCTGGACTTTGGGCCTATTGGGCCTATTTATGAACCATTTTTGAGCTACTTTTGGGCCCTATATTGGGTCGAGAATGGAGAAATAAAAATATGGGCCGAATCAGGGTTGATTCTAGTTTCTTGGGGTATTTTTATTTCCCCATTTGGGCGTATAAATTGAGAGATATTCGAGCCCAAAGTTGGGCCCAGATTAGATTAGGTAAAATTTAAGGGACATTTTATTATTCAAATTTTAGAAACTTAATTGTGTAAAATGATGCTGTAGGTACCCAGATGTCCAAATAGCTGGTTTACAGTTTGGGATTAGCGTACTGAGGTAAGTAAGCCAATTATCATGATTTCATAAATTATTTAATATATAAATATTTGGATTTATAGCTGTATGCATATTTATGAAATGAGACAAATGAAATTTTGTTATTTGATTTAATAAATAGTACCACGAATATACAAAAAGGTATTTGCTATGATTATTACAGCTAGTAATATTTTGCAAGAAATGGCTTTATATGTATATGCAAATATGAAGAATATGATTACTTTGACCTTATAAAATATGTTGGTATTATTGAGATGATTATATGTGATTGCTAATATTCTGCAAAGTAGTGAAATATAAATATGCAAAAAAATTAAAAGATGTGGTTATTTTGGCTTTTTTTATACTATGAATATATAAACCACTGTATATGTGATGTGAGAAGCTTATGCTTATGATGATGCATGATGTGTTATATGCAAATATGATGATGATATTGAGATATATTATATGTATCGCCGGTTCTCATATGATGTGAAATGCCAAGTGATACGGGACCCATCTCCACAGGAAAGATATGTGAAGGGCACACATCTGTAGGGTGTGTTGTGATTGATTATAATACGGACCTACCTTCACAGGGAAGATATGTGGAGGACACACATCTATAGGGTGTGTTGTGATTGATTATGATATATGGCATAACGCTGGTACCAGGACCCTTCTTCTTAGGGAACATTTAAGAGTGATACACCAGTTGGGTGTTGTAAGGCCGTGGGACATATAAGAAAACATGATTATATAAATACAATGGGTTTGTTACATTGCATATTTTGGCATTTATTATATAATTAAGTTTCCAAGATTATTTTGAGATGATGATATGCATGTTCTGATAACAGGGTAAATGTATTTGAAAATGAAAGCTTTTTACATGTAAATGTGATTTGATAATATCTTGAAATGATATGATAATATCTTAAAATGATGAAGCTTTTTACATGTAAATATGATTTGATAATATCTTGAAATGATATGATAATATCTTGAAATGATGAAGCTTTTTACATGTAAATGTGATTTGATAATATCTTGAAATGATATGATAATATCTTTAAATGATGAAGCTTTTTACATGTAAATGTGATTTGATAATATCTTGAAATGATATGATAATATCTTTAAATGATATGTGATTATATTACATTATAATAGGCTTACTTATTGAGTGTGAGCTTATATAAATCTCACAATGTTTTTCAGAGCCTCAGGATTGAAGAAGGATTTATGGGGTAGATGGAGCTTCTATTAAAATAAATTAGATCCATTATGTTGATGTAACCCCAGTGGTGCTTGTGTGTAGGGCTTGTAGCCCAAACCTTATAGTTATGGTTTGATTTAATGTTATGGACTTGAATTATATATTGATATTGCCTTTATTGATTTAAGTGTCATGATTCGGGACGCCTTGCATGCCAGGCATGCGGCGGATTGTCATCCTAGCTCAAATTTTTGGGTCTGGGATGTGATAGCTTTTATGGTATCAGAGCCTAGGTTATGACCTTAGGGACACATACATGATGACACTCTAGGCAAAATACTATGATGACATTGAGACAATTATAACTTGAATTTCAGGAATTATGCTTTGGAAGCTTTTTATTGAAAAGTTAAATGATTTGATAAATATGTGGAGACACACATTTGTAGAGTGTGTTGTGATTGATTATGATATGTGACCCACCTCCAGGCAGCAAGACGGACAAGGTCCACACCAACTTGGGCCACCACAGTCCAAAAGGGATCCAATTGGTACTTGTCCATCTTTGGTTATAAACCACTTAATCAACTCCCAATTTTTCGATGTGGGACTATTGAGAGAGGCATCACACCATCACATTACAGACAAATTGCCACAAGCAACAGCTCGTGCATTCTGCCTTTTCCTATAAGTATACCCTTATGAAATCTAGGAACAGATTGACCAATTTTTTATTCTTTAAGACCATTCCATGCCAGAAACTACTTGGACATGTCTACCACACATTGTGCAAGGCAACACAATCTAGCTAGCTTCTCACTAATGTTGCAACTCTCGCATGTCCTCTAACAGACTCATTCCAAGTGAAACGTTATACTGACTCTATGAAGCATCCGCCCACAAATATTTTGTCCCGTCAAAACTATTTTTCTTTTAAATATAGAAAATAAGTATCTAATCAAGTGCTACAAGCTATGTAACACTGAGATAGCCATATTGGTATTATAACAACTGTTCTTCATGCAACAATCAGACAGCCCTTTTAGTACATCTCATATTTCCTCTGCATTGACCAAGCTGCACTTCTACTGGAAACTTCCTTGCTATCTTCCTTCTTATACTTCATTATAATCAGAATGGAAGCTATCAATTGATGGATTGACATTAAGTGGATAGATTGTTCGGACTAAATTATACGATAGTCCTTATTCTACCATTCTCTTTGTCCATGGTTAGATAAACGAGGGAAACAATGTTTGATTCACTGGCACCTCAGGAAATACAAATTTCATAAGTTAATGGAAAATATCAAATAGCAAAAGCAATCGTTTATTTCCTATCTCCACAAGTAAGTCCAGAGCGTAATTAGACAAGTCTTATCAAGCTATTCCACAAGCAATTTAAAGAATCTATACTTACTTCCTAAATCAAAAACAAAAAGGAAATATCGGGCGCAGTCACTGGATTCCAAAAATCATAGTCTTACAATAATTTAAATGTGTAACGGTACCACAATTATAACAACGCTCGATTGTCTTAGACTTATCTACGTGGAGGAGCCCTGAAGGATAGATACTTCTCCTATAGTGATTCCAGATGCAATCGATCTTATATTGCTTAATTTTGTGATTAAAAAAAAAATTAAAAGTGTTTCTTACAGCACTTCAGCTGAGAAACCAGGGGCTGGAGATGAACAAACCTGACCGCTGCAGAACGGCCCGGCCCCAATGCCAATGGTAGGAATCTGGAGGGCAGTAGTGGTTGCCGCCGCCACCGGTGCCGGCACACACTCTAAGACAACCGAGAAGCATCCGGCCTCCTCCAAGGCGAGCGCAGTCTCCACAACCTGCACCGAAGCCTTCCACTTAGCAATCAAATCCAACAAAGATGGACCATTTAAAATCACAAAGGGGCAAAAAGGAGAGACCTTGAGGGCACTGGTGACCGTCTTGCCCTGGGGCCTGAAGCCGCCGAGCACGCTGATGGCCTGCGGAGTTAGACCGACATGCCCCATGACCGCAATCCCGGCCTCGACGATCGCCTTGGCCGCCGTGATTCTAGAGGGGGCCCCCCTTCCAGCTTGATGGCGTCCATCCCCCCTTCCTTGAGGAACCTCACCGCCGTGTCCACCGCCTGCCCTGCCATCAATCGAAGAAAACTTAACAAGAAACAAAATTTAAAGAAAAGGGCGCCCTTTCCCCTCTCCAAGGGATAGGAAGAGGTGAAGACCTGGGAGGGAGAGGACTCGTAGGAGCCAAAAGGGAGGTCGCCGACGAGAAGGGGGCGGGAGGCGCCACGGGCGACGGCGCGGCAGTGGACTAGCATCTCGTCAAGGGAGATGGGGAGGGTGGTGTCGTGGCCGTGGACGACCATGGCAGCGGAGTCGCCGACGAGGCAGACGTCGATGCCGGCGGAGTCGATGTGGACCGCCGAGGGGTAGTCGTAGGCGGTCACCACGGTGATGGGGTAGCCACTCCGGTGCTTCTGCCGGAGGCGGTTGACCGTCACCCGCTGGTTCGGACTCTGCGGCTTCGGCCCGCCGTACACCGTATTCTCCGGTATGTTACTCATCAACCGCCTCGTCAGCCGCCGCATCATTTTTTTTTATTTGTTTAAAAGCTCGCGCTTCCGCTTCCGCTTCAACGCTTTCCGGCGCCGTATATGAAATTTTTGGATAGGGATGGCAAGCCGTTTACCGGCCGGTACCGATAGGTCGAACAACCAAATTTTATTGGCGCCTCAAACATTACTCTTCATGCTCATATTTACTTAAAATTAAAATACCTAAAATACCCTAAGATGTAATTACTTTTCTACCCTTGCTTATTTCTATCTACACCCACATGATCAAAACCCCTAATAAAATTTCAAACTTCTCTCCAGGCACAGCCATCTCCCTTCCTCCTCCCTCTCTCAACGATTGTCTCTGAAATCAGGGTCTAGACAAGGTTTAAAGCTCTCATTTCAACAATGGAGAAGCAACTAGTAATCTGGGAAGGCGACGGTGACGATAAGGTTCGTTTTTAAAAAATGAATCGTCTTTTTTTTTTTTCCCGGAACGCGTTCCGTTCGGCCTACCAGGGCCGAACGGAATAGTTTTGTTCGGCCAGGGCTGGCCGAACATAAACAATATGTTCGGCTTAACCTGGCCGAACAGATGCATTCTGTTCGGCTAGGTTATGCCGAACATATTGTTTGTGTTCGCCCAGCCCTGGCCGAACAAAACTATTCCGTTCGGCCAGCTCTGGCCGAACAAATCTATTCCGTTCGGCCATACTTAGCCGAACGAAACCATTATGTTCCAAATATAAATTTAACATAATATTTTATCCTTGTAGGATGATGCGTCAACCGAATCAAGCAAAATTGGCTCAGATTGTGTTATGGATTACACAAATGAATTTACAACTTACGAAGTAAGATAATTTTGATTGCAATTGTTGCTGACTTGTTTTAATTGTATACTATACTTGCTAAATTATACTATTTATTGTGTAGATATTCAAGAGTAGAGAAGAATTGTGTAGTTGGTGTCGGGAAGCTGGGAGGAGGAATGGATTAGTTATTGTAATTAAAACATCTGATTCGGGAAGCAATGTTAGGAAACCAAGAATCAAGTTAGGTTGCGAAAGGAGCGGTAAGCACAAATGCACAAGCGGAAAGGAAAAGGAAAAGGGATCAAAGAAGAGGGCTAGTGGTACAAAGAAGTGTGGATGCCCATTTTTATTAAGAGGAAGGAAATTGGACACTGGGATGATTGGATTTTGGAGGTTATTTGTGGAGTGCACAATCATCCGTCTGCGAAGCATTTCGAGGGACACTCATATGCTGGAAGATTATCTAGGGAGGAGACTTCATTGTTAGTGGATATGTCGAAAACTTTGGTTCGGCCAAAGGATATATTGTCCACATTGAAGCAAAGAGATGCCCACAATGTTACGACAATGAAGACGATCTACAATGCACGCCAGAGGTGTAAGGTTTTAGAGAAAGCAGGGAGATCACAGATGCAACATCTTCTTGGTCAATTAGCCGATGCTAAATATATTGAGTGGCATAGGAGTTGCGGTAGTACTGACGTGGTGCGTGACTTGTTTTGGGCACACCCTGGATGTATAGATTTGTTACGTGCATTTCCTCGTGTATTGATTATGGATTGCACATACAAGACGAATAGATATCGTCTTCCTCTGTTAGAGATTGTGGGGGTGACATCAACTAATCTCACATTTTCTGTTGCTTTTGCATACATGGACTCTGAGCGGGAAAATAACTATACATGGGCATTAGATAGATTGCGCAGTGTCATGGATGCTGATGTTTTGCCTGAGGTGATAATCACAGATAGAGATTTGGCTCTATTGAATGCAATTAAGAGGGTATTTCCTACATCTTCACATATGTTATGTAGATGGCATATTAGTAGGAATGTTCTGGCTCAATGCAAAAGATTATTTGAAACAAAGGAGAAATGGGATATGTTTATAATGAGTTGGAATATACTGGTCCTGTCAGCCACAGAAGATGACTATAATGTTCGTTGGAGTGCACTTCAGAGAGATTTCAGTTCGTATCCAGATGCCTTGCGATATGTATCAGATACCTGGTTGAGCAAATACAGGGAAAGATTTGTCTCAGCATGGACGGACAATTATAGGCACTACGGGAATGTGACAACAAATAGGTATTACAAGAAAAAGATTTCCCTTAGCAATTCATATATTATATTTTTATCTTTGATATATAACTTTGATCTAATTTTCTTACTTTACTAGGGCTGAAAGTGCACATGCAAGGCTTAAAAGACAGCTTGGTTCAAGCCAAGGTACTTTCGAGTCTTCTTGGACAAAAATAAATAGTTTGATTGAGCTACAGCACAGCGACATTAAAGCCTCATTCGAGAAGAGTTTGACGGTCGTGCAACACAACTTTAAGCCTGCTGAATTCAAAGAACTGCGAGGATTCATATCTATATGTGCATTAAATCATATCCTTGCCCAATCGAATCGGGCCAATTCAGCTGAGATTCATGAATCAGCTTGTGGGTGTGCTATTCGACGCACACATGGCTTACCATGTGCTCATGAGATTTTGCGGTATAGGATGAAAGGTCAGCCTATTCCCCTCGACTGCATAGATCCTCATTGGACGAAACTTGATATGCAGCCTGCTAAAAATGTGCAAAGTGTGAAGTTGACCTGTAAACCAGAGTTGAATATAATTGCCGAGAAATTCGAGCAGTTAGATGGGGCATCTCAATTGCAAATGTTAAAGAAATTAAGAGAGATTGCAAGTCCTGATAGTACATCTCTTGAAGAACCTGCGAAAAGGAAGATCGGTATACGTGGGCGGGCTTCATTGGAGGTTGATACTTCTACTCGCCGTGACCCTTCCGCATTTGAGTTGGTTCTATCTGGACAGGATAGTTATTCACCTGGTTCGCAGCAAAATATTTTAGGGATCCCAAGGATGCAGATGCCGAAGGGGCAGCCAAAGAAGAAGGTACGAAGCTTTTCTTTAATATAGCTTATCGTTAT
Organism: Calamus simplicifolius; assembly: GCA_900491605.1. Classification (NCBI taxonomy): domain Eukaryota; kingdom Viridiplantae; phylum Streptophyta; class Magnoliopsida; order Arecales; family Arecaceae; genus Calamus; species Calamus simplicifolius. The sequence goes on along the minus strand of UESW01003919.1, from coordinate 2,587,237 downwards.
ATTTTATATAATTCATATCATTCAATACAATTTGTAGGTTATTCGTCAACGAATCCGGTCACATAAGCCAATGATCTATATAATCAACTTCCAGACGGGTTGAGGGCATTCATCCAGCACATCAAGGATGTCAAAGCTGATGGCAACTGTGGATTCCGAGCAATTGCTGACTTACTTGGCTTCGGAGAGGAAGATTGGCCACGTGTCAGGAGGGATTTATTACATGAGTTGAACTGTCATATAGAGCACTATCGCGCATTGTATGCTGTCGAGGGGAGGGTTGACGAGATCGCTCATGCATTATCATATTTTGAGGATTGTCCGCCATATGACCGGTGGATGACCATGCCAGATATGGGGCATCTTATAGCATCATGCTACAATGTTGTCCTGTACCACCTCTCCTTGCAACAATGTCTGACTTTCTTACCGCTCAGATCGGTGCCTCTTCCTCTTGTATCCCGTAAAGACATTGCAGTGGCCTTCGTTAATAGCAACCATTTGTTGAGGTATTAAATATATTACTCTTTGTCAATTTAAGACATTGCTGTTATTCTTGACGATTTTTTAAACTTGATTACTCTTTGTAGGTTTTCTTGTTGCCGGGTCATCCAGTACCGCCAATAGCAACCAACTGGTTAAAATACCATTTACCTTGTGCTTCCGGATGGGCCAATTCTTATGAATCTAGGATTCAACAGTTCAGAGAAAATATATCGTCCGATGTATACTTAGCGAGACTGTTGAGTTGTAGAGTGCATTGGTTGTTACAAAGTCAACATTTTGTTTATGTAACATTCAATGCAATTGAAATGAAATGAAAGTTTTGAATATCATTTTTTTTATCTTCTTATGTGTGCAAATTGTTTGTATACACTTCGATCAATGTCAAACATTCCATCCCGTGCCATCCCGTTCCATTCGTGCCATCCCGTGCCGGTGTGTGCCGGACCAATACGCGAAGGATCCAATGTTGGGCCAATAATACGCGTGCCGGGCCATCAATTAGTGCCCCGTGCCGGCCCGTGCCGGTGGCGTGCCAATTTTATTAAAGATTTTGAAATAACTCAATAAATCACTCAATTTTAAAATATTGAAAATATAATTTGAGTACCCTCTTGTCTGCGCACCCGACGGCCCGGGCCCCATATCCTCGGACCCATTCCACACAACCAAAAGCCGCGTGCCGAATTAACCTCCGTTCGGTCTGACAGAGCCGAACAGAGGCAAACTGTTCGGCCCTGTGTCGAACAATTGCCTCTGTTCGGCCCAGTGTGGCCGAACAGAGGAATTGTTCGGCCACACAGGACCGAACACAGGCCTTTACCTAACCTGTTCGGCCCTGTGTGGCCGAACAATATGCCTCTGTTCGGCCACACTGGGCCGAACAGAGGCAATTTGTTCGGCCACACAGGGCCGAACAGTTTGCCTCTGTTCGGCTCTGTCAGACCGAACGGAGGTAATTCGGCACGCGGCTTTTGGTTGTGTGGAATGGGTCCGAGGATATGGGGCCCGGGCCGTCGGGTGCGCAGACAAGAGGGTACTCAAATTATATTTTCAATATTTTAAAATGAGTGATTTATTGAGTTATTTCAAAATCTTTAATAAAATTTGGCACGCCACCGGCACGGGCCGGCACGGGGCTTTGTGGTTGAGTGGAATGTCGAGGAGGATATGGGTCCCGGGCCATCTGGTGCGCAGATCGGCACGGGGCAGCAATTGATGGCCCAGGCGTAATATTGGCCCGGCAAGCGTTTCATTGGCACGGCACGCCTTTGATTGGCCTTTGATATTTTTCAATAACAAATGTCATTATATTTTAGATATAATCAATGTGATTTGCGCGATAATTGTGCGGTGTTAATACAAGCGGCCCGGCACGTACCGGCACGGGATGGCACGGATGAAACGGAATGGCAAGGGATGAAATGTTTGTAAATAAGATAAAAAAATTGGAATTGAAACTTTCATTTCATTTCATTTGCTTTGAATGTTACATATAACAAAATATTGACTTTGTAACAAGCAAAAGTAATACAAATCCCAATCAATCCCCAGCCCGTCGTCGTCGACGCCTATACTGCTGTGTGGGTGCCCGACTAGATCCAGGAACATCAGGTCGTGCATGACTGGGTCCAGGCACATCAGGTGTCGCATGACTAGGTCCAGGCACATCAGGCTCAACAGTCGAGATGTGCTGACCCTGCAGAACATCAACCATATGCGACATAACATCGTACATGTAGTCGGTCCCAAATGATGCAATCTCCACCCGACCCATATGTAGAGTGTTGGTACAATGCTGATGGCATCCTCACAGCGCCGCCGGTAAACGTCAAGATCAACATCACATCTTCAGTTCGTGCACGATCATATATGCTGGATCGGCTCTCTGGGGGGTGGACAACCAAGTGCGTGATACGAGAATACCAATCCATATATCCTGGAACACAGTCCGATGGTCGGACAACCGGATGGCTCCTACGACGTTGGCTCAGTACGTGATCCTCCCACTCCTCCCATAACTGATCCAAGAAGACATATGCAATACGGTACGATCCTGCTGTCGGTCCTCTACTGGCTCGCGCAGGGGCTAGTGGCGCGCGAGGGATCGTCTGTATCCGACCAAACTGTCGTAGAACCCTTTCAGGATGATAGGGTTCTACGACATCCATACACTTTAGGCATCCACTGAAGAATGCAATGTCTAGGAACGGACGATCAGCTCGCTGATGACGATGGGGATCCCAAATGACCTGCAACATATAAACAATACCCAGCTAGGTCATATATAGCAAATTAAAAAAACTTAAATATACAAGCGACACATCATGGTACATACCTGATCGGCCCTCAAAACGTCCAATGACTCACGAAGAACAACTAAATGGTCCATCGAGGTACGTGATGGAGTGCCAGGATGCCAACGCTGCACGCGGGGCCTCGCATCAGTATAATCAAGGGATGGATGAGGAGTGAGATCTGGAAAATGCTCATAAATCCAAGCCTGGAGCAGCGTCATGTATCCACTGATCTGTCTAACTGATGCCCTAGACGCAATCCCCAGCTGACGGTACAAGAAAGTCAAAGCAGCGGCACCCCAGGAATATGATCTCACTCTATCCAAATCCCTAAATAGAGCAAGATAAGCTATAGGCACCCTCGTTCCACTTTTATCAACAAAGAGTGTGCACCCTATCAAAAATAGCAAATACCCCCGCGCTGCACACTCTATCCTGTGATGACTATCTCTATCAGATACAGTGTGAAAATGACTCTTCAGCCACTCTAACCTAACAGACTGACCACGTACAGATAGAACCTCCTGACGCGCATCTGTATCTGACACACCCAATAGCTCAACAAGGATGTCCTCAGCTTCCCGATCGCTCATCCTCTCACATGACACTGAGGAACCCGTGACAGTAATCCCTAAGATGGCGGCTACATCGTCCAATGTAATAGTCATCTCGCCATAGGGTAGATGGAAGGTGTTCGTCTCGGGCTGCCATCTCTCTACAAAGCCGGAGACAAGAATCTTATCGGTGAACCGATAAGAGGAGTGCACTAGATCTATAAGGCCCGACTGCTCTATGATTGCCCTGAACTTCCTATTTGATTGCCTTGATTCCCACCACTGCCATTCAGCTACCTTGGCAGCATGGTTCATGCACTTCAGTGGAGCCCGTTCCTGTAATATAAATGCCATTAATAATTTATATCACAGCATCGTAATGATACATTAAAGAAAGTAAAATGCAATAGCAATTAAATAATACCTGTTGCCTCCAGATCGAGGCTGCTATATGTGTCCTGAAACTACTCAGGACAGACTCATCCTCTGGACCTCCTGGACATGGCCCGACAGCTTCACCCTCAACGTCCATAGCGGGCATGTCCTCGTCTACGGCCTCAGCAGGGGGCGATGGTGCAGCAGGAACCTCGGCCTCAGCATGACCGGCACGACGTCTTCTGGCTGACGCCGTGGGTCTAAATCGCGAGGAACCAGCATCCATATCTGAAACTGAGTATCAGCATATACGTCAATCAAAATGCAATTCAAGTAGACAAGTTATATGATGAAACTGAACAAAAAATTCAGATTTACATTTATGAATTATAAGACTAAATTGATCAAGAATGACAAGCCAATAAGTGCAATTGCCAAAATTCAGTAGTGTTATGTGCAAGTGGGTTAATAAGTTTACTGTTAACGATCTGGGAGCTCCCATGCCTCCCATGCCGGATAACCCGCCGGAGAGGGAGCACCGGGCGGGAATGCCGCCGGCTCTCACAAAAAAAAAAAAAAACTTAACGGGGAAGGGAGACGGCGGGCCGCCGGCTCCCTTCCTCGTTCTCATGCCGGACCGCCGGCATGGGAGCTCCCATGCCGGGACAACCCGCCGGAGAGGGAGCTCCGGCGGGAATGCCGCCGGCACTCACAAAAAAAAAAAAAAAACTTAACGGGAAGGGAGCCGGCGGGCCGCCGGCTCCCTTCCTCGTTCTCATGCCGGACCGCCGGCATGGGAGCTCCCATGCCGGACAACCCGCCGGAGAGGGAGCTCCGGACCGCCGGCATTCACAAAAGTAAAAAAAAAAAGGGTTTAACTCACCGGCCGGCCGAAGATCGATCTGGCCGGAGATCCGCCGGGAGGGGAGGAGGAGCTCGGTGGAGGGCGGGGGGGGGGCGCGGGACGAAAACGGGGGGGGGGGGGGGGTGTGCTGAGAAATCGTGAGGGGTGAAAATGGGTGGGGGTAATTTAGGGATTAAAAAAAAGGGTGGGTGTAGTGAGTTAAGTTGTGGGTGTAGTTAGCAATTTTTTTTTTTTTAATATGCGGGTGATGAGAGGATTTATGTGGGTGCCAATAGAAGCTCCCGTCGAACAACCCCATCTAAATGGTTTAAGGGCGCGTTTTTATATGGTGCATTTTTGCACCGGTTTGATAGTTAAGGGATGGATTTCAAAGATATTGCAGGGAAGGTGTTAAAGGAAAAAACACCATTTGAAATGGCATTTTTCCGGTGCCATTTCATCTCCTGGAGCTCGGCCAAGTCAGCCAAGGAGCTGACATGGAAAGCCATGAAATCGCCACATGGTGTGGCGATTTCAGCTAAGAAATCGCCACACCATGTGGCGTTTTTCTCAGCTCCTTATTTACCCAGAAGAGCCCGATCGGTGACAGCTTCAAACCCGTTTCTCCCCGGCGTTCCAATCGATCGTCCTGGTCCGGTAAGCGGAGCTGCCATCCCCCTTCTTCCTCCTCTTCTCTCTCGCTGCCATCGCCTCCCGGTACATTACAAGTAAGTTATGTTTTGCCTTGAGATTTTCTAACGTGATTACAAGTACTTTTACAACCGATTTAGTCATCTTAGTGTTTTAAGAACTTAAAGGAGGAGCAGAGAGGAGGATTAGTAGGTTTGGGAGGCGAGTGGGAGTAAAAAAGTAGCATGGATGGGATCTTTCCGCTGGTGGGAGTTTGGTATTTCCAAAGGATGCACACAAGCCGTTAAGTTTACGGTTTTGTTGTTTAGAAAAACATCGCGACGGCTCAAAGGATGTGCCTGACTCCCCTCATTTGGATGTGATGGTTGAATCGTCCATCGCTCGATGAGGACGAGTGGGGCCGCATTTTTTTTGGGTCTGAAATGTTTGACTCATCTGCCTGCGATTGTACGCAGGTCAACGCCCCATGTCTTTCAAATCAACATATTGCATGGGCTTATTAATATTTTCACATAGCATTAATCTTTCTTTCATATCTGTTTTAAAGTTTGATAAGGAGATTCCAAGTTTGATCATTTGTTGGTCTTACAAGAAATTAGATTATATTTATATTGCTTGTACTATAGTATCTAATTATGATATTTAGATTATAGATGTTAAGTTGTTTGCCTTCTGCTAATTAAATTACATTTATAGGGGTGCACAAGGGTATTAATGTAGAAGTGTTTTATAAACACATTGATGCAATGAGATATACCCTCAGCTAATAGTTCTTTTACCTTGTTATGTCAGACATGGCTCATAATGTCTTAGATTCAGGGCCTCGTGATCCTACTTTCTTACTTTGCAAGAGATGCATAGATCTACCAATATATTTCAGGGCGAGGTATATATTATTGATCGACAGTCCTTAAATAATTTACATTTGTTTACGTTAATGCGGATGTATCATTTAATTTATTTTTTGTCAGGAGTTACCGGTTCTTAGATGTCGTCGTCATGATGCACGTATATGGAGAGAGACACCGGGAATGTCGCACCCACGAGTACGATATTATTTAGATCATGTCGGCATGTTTGGCATATATAGGATTGGCCAGATTCGACTGGATGTTGGCCTTATTTCTGCACTAGTAGAGAGATGGCGTCAAGAGACCCACACATTCCATCTACCTTTTGGTGAGGCGACCATTACACTACATGATGTGAGTATTTTGAGTAGCCTTCGGATTGATGGTTCTGCTGTTACTGGGTTAGATCCGCGCCATACTATTCCGAAGTGGCAGGCTATATTTGGGAGGCTATTTGGTGTCGAGCCTCCTGTCGAAGCATTTCCAAAAGGTCGTTTTCGATTGGCATTCTTCGATCAATTCTATCGTGACCTTCACTTGGACGAAGATGTGGATGATGAGGTTATCCAGCAATTCGTGAGGGGACAACTTCTTCGAATCATTGGTGGAGTTATTCTTCCAGATACCTCTGGTAATTTAGTTAAGTTGATGTATGTGCCATTTCTGGAAGACTTGGAGGCATTTGCCGCTCTTAGCTGGGGTTCGGTAACGCTGGCTGGTTTATATAGAGCACTGTGTCGAGCTACGAGCCCTACTCAGTCTAATATCGGAGGATATCTTCCATTGCTACAGGTAAACACTTTATTCTAATGTTTGAGATCAAGGTAATTTTTATTGTTAATTAACAATTTGAATTATCCAAACATGCAGATTTGGGCATGGGAACGATTTCCTATTTTCCATCCCACGAGACTCGAGATTCCGGAGGTGAGACCTTCGGATGCTGATGATGATTGGCACTTAGGTGCACCGTGGGGGTTTAGATGGCACGTTAGATATAACATGAAAAATATTCCAAACATACACTACGTGCTTATAGGGACCAGTTGGATGTGTTGGATGATAGTGAGCAACGGGTATGTCATTTTGCAATATGGAATTCAATTAGATCGATTCATTATGTTTGTTAAGGTTTAATTATATATTTTCTATGCAGTTCTTATGGTGTCCTTACTCGGCAGCAGTTATCTCTATTTACCTCCAAGCTGCTTGGTAAGTTCGGATATTTGGATGGCACGGATCCCGCTGATATGTTTTGATGTAGTTGAGTGGCATTTGCCGGACCGGGTGCTTCGTCAATTTGGATGTCGGCGGTCGATTCCATGTCCATGCGATACTTCGCTGCATCTTCATCAGATTGATAGACGAGGGAGGTCAAATGTAGCATGGGACGCCGTGCACGGGAGTTATATTGAAACATGGAATGCACGGCGTCAGCATCTGATTATGGGAGAGCCTATAGTAGCAGGACTCCCATGCACACCCGATTATATGGCTTGGTTTAGGAGCATCACTCGAATATGTGTAGGCCGTTCTCAGTACAGTACAAGGGGCTACGAAGGGGAAGGCACTTCATTTGAGTTTCTGGTACTATTTTATAAATTTGTTTGGGTCTCTTTTTCTTTCAACTTCATAAGCTTTCATATAAATTTTTGTTGTCATATTATATGCAGCATGAGAGGTTTCAACAACTGACTGTTGAGCTCGAGCGGGCTGTAGCCGCCCCAGTGGACGATGAGCGGCTAAAGATTTTGAGAAGCGCGACGGCAATGGCTTATGGTACATTGTCAGTGGTCGAGCATCGGCATGTTCGGAGCACAGCCACTCACCAAATATATCAATCAATGCCCTCTGCTTTCCACGCCATGCTTTCGAATATGACACTGTATAGTGAAATTGTTCTGCAATGGTTGCTATAATAGCTTCAATATTCACACTTGGATCTTTCTCCACAATGTGTCGAACAGCATAGCTAATAACTCGAGAAGTAATATGTTTGTTATCCCGAGTTAAATTACTGAATAAACAAGAGTGCGGCCCTTCATACCTTGTGATCTCAAAAAATCCATGCTTCTTCAACTTAGTAGCACGCAACCTCCACGGACACCGTTGGGTAGTACTTGAAGAGTCACATCTCACAGACCAGAATAGTTTTTTCGACTCCACCACATTATATGTGCGATGCTTCTTGAGTGATACATGTCACATGCTCTCTTTAGTTCATCTTTAGTATTAAATAATAATCCTTTAGCAAACTCAGTAATTGATGGATCCCAAAATTGAGAGTTGAAGGGTAACTCTCTCGGAGTACTAACACATCCACCATCATGCAAATTCAACTCATCATAAATTCTGGAACTTGTTCATCTGCAAGGCTTGGTGATCATGTACCTGGGTTGGAATATGTTCTGGATGACTATAGTAGGAATGGAACTAAAGCCCGTCTCATGAACTATATCATCTCCATATGACTCTTCATCTTCATTTGACTCTTCATCTGAGTTATCATGTTCAGGCCAATAGTCATCATCTGCACTCTCATCTGACTCCATTCCCCGACTATCAATATTACACTGATTGTTTATCACATTATCACTCTGCACTGATGGCATAAATTCCTCAATCATTGAAAAATCCACAGGAGTCCTAACTTGTTCCTGCTGCTAGGCTATAGGAGAACTGTTATAAACATTCTCTATATGACCAACAATATATGGCTCTGCAACATTATCCCTTAAAACATAGACTTCAATACACGATATTCAGGATACTTCGAGGGAAATGTCAACATGTGCTCCACATCGTCGTCGTCCTCAATTGGAAGAAGCACATATTTTTGATTCAATGTCGGAGATCTCCACATCAATCTGATGATATATCTCTATACTGGAATTGTTAGACCTGTATGTACTTGATCAACTAACTCAGCAAAGCGTGTTCCCGTGCTCAATTTCAAACATTTACGTGGAGGTTGATATAATGTATCCCTTCTTGGCCGCATGTTCAATTGATCCATCATAATATAGCAGAACACGTACAGTTTCCATCTGAAATAAAGGGTGATAATAAATTTATCAAGCCTCTTATGTATACGCCTATAAATGTAATCTATTTTCTTGCCAAATCAAGATATGACGGTGCCATCAAAAGGAAAACTTTAAATGTCCAAATTATTATTTAATCATCTATATGATCAATAAAATCAGCATCTGAATAACTAGTTGCATTTACTTTAATAGCCTAGCACATTAAACGAATAAACGAATATGATGCAAAGATAGTTAGGGCATGGTATTTGTGGTTATCAAAAAATATTTTAAATACTTACTGCAGTTAACGACCGGAAAGGCGAGGGTGATGAGAGGTAAGAGAAGGAAGAAGTGGGAGCTTGCCGGGAAAGAGGAGGAATGGTTGCCACCGAGCAGGAGATGGAAACAGGCGGACGGCTGGGAGAAGGAGGAAGAAGAAGAAGAAGAGAAGAGAATCGGGTAGCTGGGGGTTAAAAACCCTGAGAAAAATGCCACATGGAGTGGCGATTTCACAATAAGTGAAATCGCCACACCATGTGGCGATTTCACTTCATATGAAATCGCCACATAATGTGGCGATTTCAGAATAGTGAAATCGCCACACCGTGTGGCGATTTCACTTGATATGAAATCGCCACATGGTGTGGCGATTTTACTTATTGTGAAATCGCCACTCCATGTGGCGATTTCATGGCTTTCCATGTCAGCTCCATGGCTGACTTGGCCGAGCTCCGGGAGATGAAATGGCACCGGAAAAACGTCATTTCAAATGGCATTTTCCCTTTAACACCTTCCCTACAATATCTTTGAAACCCACCCCTTAACTGTCAAACCGGTGCAAAAATGCACCAGTTATAAAAACGACTCGCAGATAATGATTATCGATAATAATAAAAAAAAAGCTTATCTATGTTTGACATGTGATTTGAATATAAATTTGTTTTGCAAAAGTAATTCATATTATCAGATATATTATATTTAATAAATTTTTTATAAAATTAATTTTATTTTTTTATAAAAATAAATTATTTCTTTCTTCAAACAAAATCATTTCTTTTCTTCTTCTCTTTCTTCTCATGTCTCGCTTATCTCTTTCTTATATCTCCAAACAAAAATAAACTACGGTATTATTTATCCATAGAAAATAAAAATATTGAATAAAAAAAATAAAAAAAACAAAACAAAAAAATAAAGTTATAAAAAAGTTAAATTGAAAATATAAACAATTAAAAAATTTAAAAAATTTTAATTACTATTTTTTAAATTTATAGAAAAATTAATTAAAATTAATTAAAAATTAAAAAAAAAAAATTAATTTTTAAATTTTTAATTAAATTTTAAAAATTATTAAAAAATTAAAATTAAATTAATTAAAAAAATAAAACTTTAATTATTTTTAATTAATTTAATATTTAAAAAAAAAAATTAAAAATTAAAAATTATTTTTAAAATAAAAATATTAATTATTTTTTTAAAATTAATTTGTTTAATTAATTTAATATTTAAAAATAAATTTTAAAAATAAATTAAATATATTTAAAAAAATATTAAATTAAATATATTTTTTAACTAAATTAATTATATTTTTTAAATTAATTAAATTAATTAATTTTTATAATATATTTTTTTATTTTTAAATTTATTTATTTATTAAAAATTTATTTATATATTTAATATATTAATTTAATTAAAATAAATTTAATATATAAATAAATTTATTTTTTGCATTAATTAAAAAATATATTTATTTTTATATTTAAAAATATTTTTAAAAATAGATTAATATATCACTTCAATTTTTAATTTATTTTTAAATAAATTTATAAATTTAATTTTTTTTATTACTACTTTTTATTAAATTAATTACTTTTAATTATTATTTTAATTTATTTACTTTAAAAATAAAAAAATATTATATTTTTTTAAAAAAATAAAAATAGTGTTCTTAGCAACGTCTCGTTGATAATGTAGTAATTTAAAATTGACAATATCTAATTACATTACTTTTTAAAATTTTAAAATAATTTATATTTTGCTATCAACTAATCGATCCATTCATATTATCATAATATATCAATTATTCCATTAATCTTAATTAATTTTATATAACAAAATATTAAAAAATAATTATTTTAAAATATAATAAATAAATTATTATAATTGAAAGTTTAAGAATCAAAAAGGAATTGAAAATGTTTAAAGATTAAAATATATTTTAATCTTAAAAAAAAATTAAAACTAGTATCTTCTACTTTATATAAATACTTTGATTTAGGAGTTGAGGTATTTTAAAAAATTTTAATAGATTTGATTTAGTATATGAATTTGATTTAGGGGTATTTTAGAAATTTGATATTATATGACTGGTAATCTGTTTGTCATATCAAACATAGTAATCAATATTACTGTAATATTACTGACAATCCACGTTACCATTTAGAATTTCTGATAATGCCCAAAAACAATAACAGATAAATGAGTAAATAATTATTAATGGTTAAATAATAATTAATTAAAGATAATACTTTTAGCTTTGTTTCTATTTACTCGTCTCATTTCGTTAGCTTTAATATAATATTTAAATTTTATATATATATATATATATATATAATTTAAAATTTTTATATATTAAAAAATATAATAAAATATATTTGAATATCTCAGTCTATTTTTTTCTTTCATGCATCGGATTGAACATCAAAATTAAAATTTTTTTTATTATTTTTTAAAGTTTTAATAAATTATAAATTTAATAATAATATATATATTATATGTAAACGGCTTTGGGTCCTAGTTTGCTCTTAGTTCTTATTTCATTAACTATAATGGCTTAACGAAGTAAAGAACAAAAAAAAAAAAAAAAAATTTCTTTAACGGAAACGGAGACAGATAGAGACCGCCTTGAGCCATTGCCATCCCTAATTCGGCCACCTATCAGTTTGCGGGTGCATTGAACACGGGGAACATGCTTTGGGTATAGCATACGGTATGATAGTTTGCGGGTGCACTGTTTGGACACGTGGATATGCTTTATGTACAGCGTACGGTACTATTCATCCACGCGTTAGGGCCAACTCAATGGGTTTTGCTTCATAAAAATTAATTTTTGCTGATGAACAAAACATCATTTATAATGTGCGTGACATTTCCTTTGAACGCGTTTCTTATCCCTTCCTCCCGTTGTAGCATTAGACCTGACTCGTTATAGTCCAAATTCGATCACTCTCTCAACTATATATTTATGTTAAAATTAAAAAAAATATTCTTTAAAATTTAAGAAATATAATCAACTCTGGTTAATTGAGTGCATAAAAAAAATCTCCTAAAACATTTTTTCTATCAACATGTTTCTTAAACATAATATATTTTAACCCCTTGATCAATGGATCAGTAATCCTAGTTTTTATCAATATATTCAACAATAATGTTTTCTTTCTTTACTTTTTTTTTTCTCGATGATGAGATATTTAATTTTTATATATCTAGATTTACTAATACTTTTATTATTCTTTCAAATGAACTCATGAAAATTTATGATAGTAAATCTTTAGTAATATAGAGATAAAATCAATTATAATAAATCTTAAAATTAAAGTCTTTAAATATATAACTTGTGTTATAGTTTCATGCTAAATTTAGCTTGCATATAGAAAAAGCCATGAATTTAGGTAGTGTTTGAAATAGGGGATAAGAGGGGATATCCAAAGGATATCCCCTCTTATTTCCAAAAGCCATAACTATAAGGGATAGCAGGGAATAAAGTTAACCAAAGGGATAATTCATGGTTAACCATGGGATACCCCTCAATTTATTCCCTAGAGAATGCAGGAATAGCTGGTTATCCCTTCAAATAAGAGTAAAAAAGGTTATCCCATGGATTTACCTTTTTTGCATTTGATATGATCAATGGGATAGCCAAGGGATATCCCTAGGGATAGTCAGGGAATAAATTCTATTCCGTACACTTATCCATGGATAACATTTTCCTATCAAACACTACCTTAGTTTAACGGTCTTCAAATATATGGTTCCTTTAGTTAGCATACAAATATAGCCTAAAATAAATTTCATATTATCAAAACAACGTAGGGAATCACTTAAAGATTATCCATCTTTTTGCAGACAAGCATAAGATCTTTTAAAAGTATCTAAGTACTTTTTTAATAGCCTTCCAATGTTCCAAATCAAGATTTAACAAATACTTGTTAAAACACTGATTGTAAAAGCAACCCCTGATTTAGTACAAATCTATACATACAGCAAACTATCAACTACACTGGCATAAGATACATCCTTCATAACTTTTTCTTAAGATCATTCTTGAAGCATTGATTCAATTTGAATTTTCACCTTTATAATTTCACATACTGAACTTATTAAAACACATGACCAATGAAAATTCTTTGAGACAATTTTAACATATCAGGACCTACCCCTGTGGATCTTAATACCAAGAATAGAAGATATCTTGCCAAGATTTTTCATATCAAAAATCTTAAATAACAATTTTAGTCTTATGTAACAATTCAAGATCACTACTATAAGTAAAATGTCATCAAAATAAAGTACTAGAAAGATGAATTTTTTTTAACTAACCTTGCCATATATGCATGAATTATCTTTATTCTCTTAAAAGCTAATAAAAATTATCAATAAATAGCTTGTTGAAGACTATAAATAGACTTTTAAAGCCTAAAAATTATATATATATATATATATATATATATATATATATATATATATATATATATATATATATGACATTTTGAATCGTTCAACCATGCTACATAAACCTTTTCTCGGAGATTGCCATTTAAATAAGCTATTTTTACATCTATCTTATAAAATTCTAAGTTAAAATGAGCCAACAATGTCATGATAGTTTTAAAAGAATCCTTGAAAAATATATATAAAAATATCAGATTTTAATCAATGCAATCTCTCTTTAAATAAATCTCTTTGCTACCAAGCATTTAATATTTCTTTTGGAGTCCTTGGCCTTATATACCTATTTGTAGATATTAGCTTGTAATTCTCAACGAGCTCTTATACTTCATTATCAGCTATGGCTTGCAATTCTTATTTCATTACTTTCATTTATATATCAGATTGAAGACCAGTAATAATAATTCTCAACAATCTCTTTAAAATACACATAATAGTAATTAGAAATAGCAGATTTCATTTGTTTAGTGGATTTTTTAATAAAACTTTCTTGCACATGAGGCATTTCAACAAAACAAATCATGGATAAAAGAATTAGCTCCCGACGGATGCACTTGTGTAGTCCAACCCACTTGCATATTAGCTGAAGAAATGGGGGCTGCATAGCTTTGTTATATTTTAAGAATAAAGATATGTGCAGCCTATACTATTTTATATGAGGGTAGAATCTTATGATATTTGATCATATACTTAACCTATTCTAACTAAACTTAGTTCATATATCAAACAATAGGATGACTGGGGGTAATTATATGAACTTCACCGCTGCTTTGCCACTCTTACGAGTTGTTAAGTTTAAGCATATCTTCTCATCTTCTTGTAACTTTGAGTTGTTGGAACTGTTGGGGAGCGCGGAATACCCTCAAGATCACGGCTATAGCGTATATGAGTAATACAAAAATCTTTTACCGTTCTAATCTATGAGTATAAGATTATACCTTCAGACTTGAACGTTGGAATTCTTCGATTTGATTGCTCGACCTTAACCTTTTAGCCTTCCGTCGTATTCCCGAAATACCTTCTTCTCTCACAAGATGGTGGGATCTCTCTCGGCCGACCTAGGGTTTCTTGTTTTTCTTTTTCTCTTAAAAACGTTAACCCTAGCAACCAATTGAGAGGGTATTTATAGGGCTACAACAGGGACCAAATAGGCAAATATGAAAAGGACTTCCCACGTAATTAAATCTCCGAATCCTATCCCGGGTTAGGATTCAATTACGTAAATTATAATTCATTCCACTAAAGAATTATAATTGTACTCCTAATCACATTCGAATTTATATTTTCGAACCTTAATATTAAATACTTATTATCTCCCCACGTTAAGATTACAGATATCCACCAATTAAATTTAAATACTGATAATATAATTTAATTGGCTGTTATTATCCTTGAGACTTATCCACTTAACTTATTGATGTATCGGATTCAAAATCCACTTGCAAGATTGATACGATCAAAACTTATAAGCTTTCTCAAGGGGATATCATCAATCCAAATTAACAGGACGTGGATTCCTTCAACTATTAATATTCACCATATATATAATGTTATTGCCCAACCCACTGAGTTTATTGACTCATATAGAATTTCACTCTATGTGTAATCAAAGCAATAATCACTACATACACGTGTTTAGAAATAGAATTCAGATTAAGAGCATAAGTAATCATAATATTCATGAGTTTTAAATTATTTTATAAAGTCAGTATAAAATAATCAACTCAACTGGGTCTTGTTCAATACACACAAAGTGTACTAGCACAAATAGTTAGAATAAACCATTCCCCGTAGTTAAGACGACCTACTAAAAATTTGTGCTACAGTTCTACTGATGGTGGTCCAATTCCATCTAAAACTGTGAACAATAAACTTGTATTCCAAAAGAACCGATGATCTAGTCTTCTGTGTGTAAGCCGTACTCTACACACTAGATCAAATACTCTTTGTAAATACTAGACACATGCACATATATGGTAAATGGCACACATTGCTCAAAATGAATTCTCATTAAAAATGTAAAGACATAACATAAAGCATATCTTTTAGTCTATATCTCTATCAGGAACAAGATTACAAAGCAAATTTTGTGAAAGATATGGGCAAAAGAGAGAAGGTTATCTTATACCTTTCTTATATGAACCTTGAGTTTCTCTTACTTTTGAGTGGTAAGTGGTTGCTAGTTGAAAGATTTTTTTTATTTGATTAATAATGTCATGTTATCTATCATTAGTGTCCATGCAAGGTCCTAAAGAGAATAATTTTGATCCATTTGAATGCTTATTTCGCTAAACTTCAAATGTTGATGCATCAATGTAAGTCATTTAAAATTGAATATCTAACCTCCTTATCCCCTTTTCCTTCTATTTTCACATGTCTAAGTGTCTTAAAACCTTACAATCTTTATTTTTATTTATCTTAATTATGTTATAATTATATTGATTGTTGCTTTGAATATCCTCGATAAATTTTCTAATTAAAATTGTCATGAGGTAGCATGCCTCTTTTTGTTTTTTTCTTTTATTGTTTTCACAAATTCAAATGATAAATCAATCACCATAATTTGAAACAGCATCTCAATCTAACGAAATTAATTAAATAAATCAAAGTCATCTACACACGAGAGGATAATAATGTTTTTTTATCCATTTTAACTTTAAAATATATGTTTTTACAATTAATTTTATATTTAAATAATATTTAAAAATATAATAAAGATATACAACTCAAAACATTTAAGTCATCGGCGTAACACAATATCACTCTCTGTTTTTTTTTTAATTATAATTCGAATCATTTCAGCTTTACACCTGTTGGGGGGTAAAATCGTCATTGCATCAATATCCATGCAAGGCGGCTAAGGCCGACCTCCTCCCTTCGGCCTTCCCGGGCTTCCGTAGCTCGGCCTTCCCGGGCTTCCGTAGCTCGGCCTCCCCGGGCTCCTATAGCTTGGCCTTCCCGGGCTTCCGTAGCTCGGCCCCCCCGGGCTCCTGTAGCTCGGCCTTCCCGGGCTTCCGTAGCTCGGCCTCCCTGGCTCCTGTAGCTCGGCCTTCCTGGGCTTCCGTAGCTCAGCCTCCCCCAAGCTTCATGACCCGGCTTCACTGAACGCCCCACAATCCAATACCCACCTCCGCGGAACCTGACGCGGGAGAGCCTCAGCCTACTGTAACGGTACCCTAGACAAGGAATCATACTGAGAAGTGGTCTAGAACCTATCAAGGCCACCTGAGACCTACATATCTACCAGATCTCAAGCCATCAAGGGGCTCTCCCAGCCGTCGATCCCCTAACAGATAAGATACGGATCCCAACAGCCCCACAACGGCCTGATTTGATCCACTCTCGTATCCTAACAACCTCTGAACCTTTCAGAAGGTGCTCAAGATCCAGGTGATAGTCTATAAATAGAACACTCCAAGATTCCCTCAGGTACGTACATTCGCGCGCGCTCACACCCTCATTCTCACTCTCCTGCTCTCACGCCGGCAGCTCGTCGGTGCTCTCGCCCTTTTAGAGCTCCCGATTGGCCGCCCCCGGAGAGGCTCCCGGAGAGATCCACCTCCCCATTATCTGGTTGATCGCCGATTTTCTTCTCCACTGACTTGAGCGTCGGAGGGTCTTCCGCGGAGGGCCACCCCCAATGCCTCTCGCGCGAGGACTTTTGTGCAGGTCCACCCCCTTTGGAGATCGACCGCGCCCGAGTCGGAGGACGGATCCCGGCGGCAACAGATTGGCGCTAGAGAAAGGGCCTCAAGTCCCATTAAAACTTGAAAAGAGGAGATAAGGATCTAAATCCGGAGTAGAACCTCTCTAATGGCCAACCGGAAGAGCAACCTCAAAAGCTCAAGATCAGGTCGCTTCCCAAAGGCCTGATCCGACGAGCGGTGTAGCGACGCAACCACCACCAGTCGAAACCCTGTCACCGCCTGCCATCCCGGTGACCCAGGACCAGTTTGCTTTGCTGGTCCAACAAGTTCAAACTCTGACCCATCTGGTCCAGGAGCGCCTTATAGCTCCTCCTGCTCCGCACTTTCACAAGGAAGCGGCGGTTCCTTCTTCACCGGCGACCTCCTCCTCCAGTCCGCACAAATCCGTGGACCCCCCACACCGACCTAGAGGGGACAAGCCGATCCCGCGAGGCGGTCACAACGGAGATCCTTCCAGATCTCGGCGAGCCCGGTCTCTCTCACCGGTGACTTCCCACCATGATTCGACGCCGTTTCTGCGATCCTCTCGCCCAGCTCCCCCTCTGGTTGGCGAAGAGGAGATCCGTCGTCAGATCCAGGAAATGCGTCAAGAGCTGGACGCCGCCAAGCAGGCCCATCCGCCCCAGCCCAAGGCGGAGCAGGGCATCGCTTTCTCTAAGAGGATCATGGAGGAAGTGATTCCCTCCCATGTCAAGTTACCTGCCGTCGAGCCCTACCACGGCTCTTCTGACCCGGACGACCATCTTAGCAGCTTCGGTCAATAATGATGTTTCACGGAGCATCTGATGCGGTCCTTTGCCGCGCCTTCCCCTCCACCCTCAGAGGATCTGCCCGAACCTGGTTCAATGCTTTGAAGCCAGGTTCTATCGATTCATTTGATGAGCTGAGCTGCCTTTTTATTGGTCAGTTCGTCAGCAGCCACCGCCACCGACGAAGATCTGACTCCCTCTCTGAAGTCAAGCAGAGAGAGGGGGAGTCTTTGAGGAATTACCTTGGCCGTTTCAATAAGGCCATGTTGGAGGTGGACCACCTTAATCATGAGGTGGCCATGTCTGCTCTGGTGGGGGGAGTTTCGAAGGAGAGCGACTTCTATCTAGCTATGGAGGTCAGCTACCCCCCCAGCCTATATGATATGATGGCCCTGGCAGACAAGTACGCTAAGGTCGAGGAATTGCGAGAATTGCCCGCGCTGAGCAGGCAAGGAAGAAGGAGCCCAAAGTCCCCGACAGGCACCGTCCCGCCCGGTGACCAAGTCCGCCTCGCCGCCAGAGAGTCCCTCCGCTGCCGCCAAGGAATCGCTCCCGGAGCCCTCCCAGGCGATTCAACCACTACACTCCGCTGACCGTGCCCCGGGCGCAAATCCTTATGGAAATAGAACGCCAGCTCCCTCGGCCAGTGCCTCTCCGAGGGAACCCGACCCGAAGAGATCTCACCAAGTACTGCCGTTACCACCGGGAGCACGGCCACGACACTGAAGAGTGCTGGCAGCTGAAAAACGAAATCGAGAGACTGATCCAGCGGGGGCGACTGAATCAGTTCAGGAGGGCGCTCGAGCCGCAACAACAAGGAGGTGACCGCCAGCCCGAACTTCAACAACCTCCTCCTCCACCGAATCCGCCCGTGATCGGCCGCATTAATATGATAGAAGAGGCCGACGGATCGAGCCCCAGGGGCGACAGTGATGGATCGGCGCCAAAGAAGGCACGGACGGGCGAGCTCTCCTTCTCCGATGATGACCTCCTAGGAATACACCTCCCCCATGATGACGCACTAGTTGTATCCCTTAATTTGAATAACTATGATGTAAGCCGAATCCTAGTTGATAGTGGAAGTTCGATAAATGTTTTGTACCTCGGTGTGTTTGCCAGGATGAAATTACTCATAGAAAATCTTCGAGCTGTGGATTCCACCTTGATGGGATTCATGGGCGACGTCGTCGTCCCGGAAGGGGTCGTCACCCTGACGGTCCGCGCGGGAACCTGGCCCCTTGTGACTATTGTACAGACAGATTTCCTAGTGATCGACCTCAGATCCCATACAATGCAATATTCGGCAGGCCCGGTCTAATGTCCCTCAAGGCAGTTGTCTTCATCCCGCATCTATCCATGAAGTTCCCCACCGAGCGAGGAGTGGGAGTTGTTCGGGGAAGTCAAGCCATGGCTCGGCAGTGCTTTGTCACAAGCCTTCAGTCTAGAATGCCAGAGGTTGATGGGCTAGATGCTCGCGAGGACTTCACCGAACAAAGGGGAGAACCGGCAGAGGAATTGGAGGAGGTACCGCTGGATGAGGCTCGTCCTGACCGAACCATAAAAATTGGGTCGCTGCTCAAAGGAGAGCCTCGGCACAGATTGATCAGGTTCCTCCGAAGTAACGTTGACATCTTCGCCTGGTCTGCCTCCGACATGCCAGGGATCAGCCCTGAGGTTCTCGTCCATCATCTCAATGTGGACGAGATGCACAGGCCCATCAAGCAGAAAAAGAGGAGCTTCGTCCCAGAGCGACAAAAGGCCATTGAAGAAGAAGTAGACAAACTAATCAAGGCCAACTTCGTCCGGGAGGTAAATTATCCGAGCTGGCTATCGAATGTCGTCATGGTGAAGAAGTCAAACGGCAAATGAAGAATCTGCATCGACTTCACCGACCTCAACAAGGCCTGCCCGAAGGACAGCTTCCCCCTCCCTCGGATCGACCAGCTCATGGACGCCACCTCAGGCCACCAGATGCTATCATTCATGGACGCCTATTCAGGCTACAATCAGATCCGAATGGCCCTGAAGATGAAGAAAAGACCGCCTTCATAACCGACCGAGGTACTTACTGTTACCGCATTATACCTTTTGGTCTTAAAAATGCAGGTGCCACCTACCAGAGGCTGGTCAACAAAGTATTCAAGGAGCAAATCGGCCGAAATATGGAGGTGTACGTGGACGACATGCTGGTCAAAAGCAAGGAGGCATCGCAGCATGTCGAGGACCTCACAGAGAGCTTTGCCACGCTGCGCAAGTACGGGATGAGACTCAACCCGACCAAATGTGCTTTCGGTGTTAACTCCGGAAAGTTTCTCGGCTTCATGGTCTCCCAGTGAGGTATCGAAGCCAACCCCCAGAAAATTCAAGGTCTCCAACAAATGGCGCCCCCAGCATCTGTCAAAGAGGTCCAACACCTAACCGAGAGAATAGTGGCCCTAAACCGCTTCGTGGCACGGTCGGCCGAGAGATGCCTCCCCTTCTTCAAAACTCTCCGATGGCCAAAAACTTCCAGTGGACTCCCGAATGCCAAAGGTCATTTCAAGATCTCAAGAAGTACCTCGGCTCGCCCCCACTCCTCAGTAGTCCGGCCCCAGGAGAGGCCCTATTCTTGTACCTGGCTGTTTCGGAAGGTGCGGTTTGCTCGGTGCTGATCAAAAAAGAAGGCAAAGTCCAAAAGCCGATCTACTATGTTAGCAGGCTACTCCGCGATACGGAGACAAGGTACATCAGAATTGAAAAGATGGTGTTGGTTTAATCACCTCAGTCCGGAAGCTACGACCATATTTCCAAGCACATTCCGTGACGGTCCTGACCGACCAACCCATTAGGGCGGTAGTCCACCATCCCGAGACGTCGGGGAGAATGACCAAGTGGGCCGTCGAGCTAAGTGAGCATGACATACATTTTCAGCCTCGTCCAGCCATCAAGGCCTAGGTACTAGCCGACTTCCTCCTTGAATGTACCATCCTGGAGGACGGTTCTACCCCAAACTCCCCGAAGAACCAAAAGCTGGAGCCCGGTGGCTCCTCCATGTCGACGGGTCATCTAATGCCCATCGCTCCGGTGCGGGTCTGGTTCTCACCAGTCCGGAGGGAATTACCTTTGAATATGGCGTCCAATTCTCCTTCCCGGCCTCCAACAATGAAGCCGAGTATGAAGCCCTGTTAGCCGGTCTCCGAATCGCCCACAATCTGAAGGTGGAGAAGCTCAATGCCTTCACCGACTCTCAGCTAGTAGCCGGCCATGTACGAGGAGAGTTCGAAGCTCGGGAGCCGAACATGATTCGATATCTCCAGGAGGTACGGAGCCTGCTTCCCCATTTTGCCAAATTTGAAATCATTCAGATTCCCAGATCCGAGAATGCCCGCGC
Organism: Calamus simplicifolius; assembly: GCA_900491605.1. Lineage (NCBI taxonomy): Eukaryota > Viridiplantae > Streptophyta > Magnoliopsida > Arecales > Arecaceae > Calamus > Calamus simplicifolius. Next base: position 2,565,581 of record UESW01003919.1, on the reverse strand, counting down.
TGACCTACTCTCCCGATTGGCAACCGCGGAGTCAATGGACGCCGAGCAAAAGTTCCACCTAGAGACTTTGGAGAAGCCCAGCATCACGGAAGCCGGCCGAATAATGCAAGTTGAGACCGAACCATCATGGTTCGACCCTATCCTCAAATATCTCAGAGAAGGGTCACTTCCGTCCGACCGAAGGAAGGCTAGAAAGCTGAAGCTGCAGGCCACCCACTACGTGCTGATTGAAAACCAGCTTTACAAACGGTCTTTTTCTATGCCGCTGCTCAGATGCCTTCGCCCATCCAAAGCAAATTATGCTCTGCGCGAGGTACATGAAGGGATCTGCGGCAACCATCTGGGAAGCTGATCCCTATGCCATAAGGTGCTACGACAAGGCTACTACTGGCCGACCATGCAAAAGGACGTGGACGATCTAGTCCGAGCCTGCGACCCCTGCCAGAGGCATTCAAGCATCCAAAGGCTCCCTTCCGCCGAACTAGTTTCCATATCCTCCGCTTGGCCTTTGCCAAATGGGGGATGGACATCCTCGGCCCATTCCCGCTTGCCGCAGGACAGCAGAAATTTCTATTTGTCGCCATCGACTACTTCACCAAATGGGTCGAGGCGAGAGCAGTCGCACAAATTATCGAAGCACGGGCCAGAGATTTTGTGTGGAGGTCCATCATCTGCCGATTCAGCCTCCCGCATACTATAATCACCGACAACGGTAAGCAGTTTGACAACTCTAAATTTTGCCAGTTCTGCGAGGAGCATGGAATCCGTCACCACCTCACTTCAGTCGGGCACCCACAAGCCAACGGAGCGGCCGAAGTGACCGATAGGACCCTCCTTCAGGGAATCAAAGCTCGCCTCTCCAGAGCCCAAGGCAGGTGGGCGGAGGAGCTGCACCATGCCTTATGGGCCTACCGCACAACCCCGAGAATCCCGACAGGTGAAACCCCATTCCAAATGGCTTTCGGTACAGAGGCCGTTATCCCTGTGGAAGTCGGCCTCCCATCATTGCGGGTGAAAAGCTACTCAGAGGAGGCTAGCGACGAACAACTCCGCACCAACCTCGACCTGGTGGAGGAGATTAGGGAGAAGGCCCGAATCAGAGTGGCCGCTTATCAACAAAGGGTAGCCCGTTATCACGCCTCTAGAGTCAGAGGGAAAGCCTTCCTGCCCGACGACCTTGTCCTTCGAAAGGCCTATGTTTCCAAACCGCTGGAACAAGGAAAGCTGGCGCCGAACTGGGAGGGCCCGTACCAAGTAGCGGAGATCATCGGACCGGGAACCTACAAGCTACAGGATTTGGATGAAATTCATTCCCCGGACGTGGAATTCGGACAATCTCCGAAAATATTATCAATAGGGTACGTCCTCTCCGAGTTTATTTTCATATGCCTCATTATATCTTCCTATCAGCACATTTTTCAATGCAAATCATTATACTACATTGCCAAAAGTTGCAAAAAGAAATAGATGCTGCTTACCCATCCTCGACACGACCGAGCTACTTGTCTGGACAGGAATTTTTCGAACCTCGGCTGGGCCGAGCAACAATTTCTCCGAACATTGGCAGGGCCAAGTAAAACATTCTCCGAACCTCGGCTGGGCCGAGCAACAAATTCTCTGAACCTTGGCAGGGCCAAGTAAAATATTCTTCGAACCTCGGCTGGGCCGAGCAACAAATTCTCTGAACCTTGGCAGGGCCAAGTAAAATATTCTCCGAACCTCGGCTGGGCCGAGCAACAAATTCTTCGAACCTTGGCAGGGCCAAGTAAAATATTCTTCGAACCTCGGCTGGGCCGAGCAACAAATTCTTCGAACCTTGGCAGGGCCAAGTAAAATATTCTCCGAACCTCGGCTGGGCCGAGCAGCAAATTCTTCGAACCTTGGCAGGGCCAAGTAAAATATTCTCTGAACCTCGGTTGGGCCGAGCAACAAATTCTCCGAACATTGGCAGGGCCAAGTAAAATATTCTCCGAACCTCGGCTGGGCCGAGCAACAAATTCTCCGAACCTTGGCAGGGCCAAGTAAAATATTCTCCGAACCTCGGCTGGGCCGAGCAACAAATTTTCTGAACCTTGGCAGGGCCAAGTAAAATATTCTCCGAACCTCGGCTGGGCCGAGCAACAAATTCTTCGAACCTTGGCAGGGCCAAGTAAAATATTCTTCGAACCTCGGCTGGGCCGAGCAACAAATTCTCCGAACCTTGGCAGGGCCAAGTAAAACATTCTCCGAACCTCGGCTGGGCCGAGCAACAATTCTCCAACCTTGGCAGGGCCAAGTAAAACATTCTCCGAACCTCGGCTGGGCTGAGCAACAAATTCTCCGAACCTTGGCAGGGCCAAGTAAAATATTCTCCGAACCTCGGCTGGGCCGAGCAACAAATTCTCCGAACCTTGGCAGGGCCAAGTAAAATATTCTCCGAACCTCGGCTGGGCCGAGCAGCAAATTCTCCGATCCTTGGCAGGGCCAAGTAAAATATTCTCCGAACCTCGGCTGGGCCGAGCAACAAATTCTTCGAACCTTGGCAGGGCCAAGTAAAATATTCTCCGAACCTTGGCTGGGCCGAGCAACAAATTCTCCGAACCTTGGCAGGGCCAAGTAAAATATTCTCCGAACCTCGGCTGGGCCGAGCAACAAATTCTCCGAACGTTGGCAGGGCCAAGTAAAATATTCTCCGAACCTCGGCTGGGCCGAGCAACAAATTCTCCGAACCTTGGCAGGGCCAAGTAAAACATTCTTCGAACCTCGGCTGGGCCGAGCAATAATTTCTTTGAACCTTGGCAGGGCCAAGTAAAACATTCTCCGGACCTTGGCTGGGCCGAGCAACAAATTCTCCGAACCTTGGCAGGGCCAAGTAAAACATCCTCCGAACCTCGGCTGGGCCGAGCGATAAATTCTCCGAACCTTGGCAGGGCCAAGTAAAACATTCTCCGAACCTCAGCGAGGCTGAGTAAAAATTCTTCAGGTTAAGACACCGGCTGAAAGCCGAAGTGCGTAGGCCCCGATTAAGGCCGAGGGACTTCCAAATAGTCCCCGAAATTTCCGCCGGTTTAAAACGAAGCAAGCTGAGCAAATAACCGTTGACACACAAAAGGAAGGGCCCATTAAGCCCCGCGTAATCGGCCAAAAGCCCCAAGCAGAGCCAAGGAATGCCCCTCTGCTACTAAAATCTTTGGGTAACGCCCTATAACCCATCGATCAAAGCATCTATTTCGACGCATGAACCAGTGGAGCCACGCCGACTCCCTAACTATTACGCGAATGACATGTTTAAAAGAAAAAAACTCTTGAAAAAGAAAGGTTATCTGAACAAAGCCTCTTTGCATTAATCCGAAAAGAGGAAGCACACAAAAGAGAGACAAGAAAAGCAAAAGCACAAAACAAAAGTAACGGAGGCCCTAAATCAGGGGTCGGAGTCGCTTCCTGACGCTAGCAGATCCTCCAGGCGCTCGGTGAGATCAGCAACCTGCTGGCGAAGCGATTCGACCTCCTCCCTCTACCGGTCTACCACCCGGCGCAGGGCCTCGCCTCCTTGGTCGACACGTCCATGTACTCCTCGACGACCCTTACGAGCTGCTGATTGCTCGCAAGGGTCGACGCCAGACCCAGCCCATCGACAGTGATGGTGGGGCGCCCCCTCTCTGAATATAGCAAACCGTTGAGAGATGCGCACAACTCTTCCGAGGATCGCCCTTGAGAAGCCATGGTCTGACACTATTTCATGACTTGAACCAAGGGATGACTAAGACCACACCCTTCGGTCATATTTATACTCGTCAGATGGGTATCTCAATCGGTCACGCCGTAGCTACCGACCTATGAGAACTTGCCACGTGTCGTCACTTTAATGGCTGCAGAATCCAAGGTACCACACCCCATCCCGAGTGAGATCGATAAGTGCGGACTGACTGATTGGGAATCCCCCCGAACAGACTACCTTCCGATCTGCCGCCCCCCGTAATAAATACTCCCAGCACTTCCCCAAGCTCCTTTTTCGGGAAGCGCAGAGGGAAGAGATCCGGCATCTGGCCAATGACTTATCCCTTCGGGAAGGGTAACATCATAAATAAAGGAGCGTGACAACATACCGCTCGTTCCGCCCGGGTGCCCCCTCACAAAGCGCCATAGAGACCTTACACTATGGCTCACAGCGGCAGCTAAGCCATTTCTCCGAGCCCTGAATCTCTGAACCTTGGTAGGGCCAAGTAAAATTTCTCCGAACCTCGGCTGGGCTGAGCAAAAATTCTCCGAACCTCGGCTGGGCCAAGCTGCAAGTTCTCCGAACCTCAGCTGGGCCGAGCAACAATTTCTCCAACTTTGGCAGGGCCAAGTAAAACATTCTCCGAACCTCGGCTGGGCCGAGCAACAAATTCTCCGAACCTTGGCAGGGCCAAGTAAAACATTCTCCGAACCTTGGCTGGGCCGAGCAACAATTTCTTCGAACCTTGGCAGGGCCAAGTAAAACATTCTCCAAACCTCAGCCAGGCCGAGCAACAAATTCTCCAAACCTTGGCAGGGCCAAGTAAAACTTCTCCGAACCTCGGCTGGGCCGAGCTACGAGTTCTCCGAGCCTCGGTGAAGCCAAGCGCAAGTTTTCTGAACTTCGGCAAAGCCGACCTGCAAGGATGCGAGCTCCGATAAGGATGAAGCACAAAATACCAAACTTCGGATCGAAGTAAGAAGCGTATTTCGCCGAGTGATCCCTAAACTATCGCTTGTGAACCTTGACTGGTTCGGATAGCGCGGGATCTTCACCTAAGAACGAGCGAGGCACCCATGCCCAACAGCAACAACAAACTTGGCACAGAAAAGGGTAAAGATTGAGAAACAAAACGAAACTCTCTTTATTCATTGCCAAACAAGATCGATTACAAATGCCTTGGAAAGGCTTTACAAGAGCATTGAAATACATAAAATAAAGACAAATACAAAACTCGGGCAACTGCTCCAAAGCAGACCTGGGCGACCGTGGTGCTCCGGCATCCGACTGCCGAACCAGTTAAGCCGCATCCAGTCAGCTCGAGCTGATAATAGCCGGGCGACATGGACCAATCATTGCGGCCAGCTTCAGTAAATAATGATATCTCGGTGACCCAACCGAGATATTTGGGTGGCCATCCAAGACCACCCAACCGAGGGACCCCCCGGCGAGCGGATAGGGAGCCAGCAGACCCTGGCGTCGGAACGCTCTCCCAAATCGAGTATGCACCGCCCCCACCTTGCCGTGGCTCAAGGACAAGGCATCGGCAGGCGGCACACTTTCACCCCCTCCCCATGTGGCAAAAGATTCCCCGGGCGGACGAGCCCGGGAATCCGAACCAAGGGAGGAGGCGAAATTCACTCAAACCATGGGGAGCCCGCGTGCACTCCCTAACGCGCGTCCCCAAAGGGGAACCACAAAGGTCACACTGGAAGAGTGTATGTGCGCTCCCCGTGTGATCTCTGCGCCCTCCATGTGCGCTCTCCATATGATCTCCGGGACTCATCCCCTAAGGGCGAGCTGTCCTTCGGCAGCTCCTTCATCGCCCCAACTATCCGGAGGCAAAAAGCTTGCAAAAGAAAGCTCAGTCCTCCCACTCGCAACAACAGAGAAACGAGCATGATGAAAGCTCTAGTGGAAAAGAAACTTTAGGGGATGGCTTAGCGCTACTTTCCTTTTTTATAGGCCAAAAATGGACCGGGAACAATTACCAAGGCTATAAGCTCTCAGATTCAAACACCTGGGCCATACCCCCACGTGGCCTCCCAGGATGAGAGCGGCGCCCTAATGCGCGCCAAGCCCACCGCCTGAGTTATGACATATGCAGAGATTTCCTCTTGATCCCGAATCGCGATCATTAAATGCGGAGGATCGTCCGCCAGCGATACGGAAGCTGGCAGGTTCAGGATATCGTCCTGCGAAAATAATGTTCTCCAATAGCAAACGACAGCGTGCGCCGTACGTCAAAACGACCTGCATGGGAAAAGAGCACCTTCCAGAAAGCTCCAGAGCAGCTTTATGTTCCCCACAGCGCCGTATCATTAGTTTCGGTGAAATAAAAACCGATTTGCTGGCAGAACGGCAGGGCGCTGGCAGAATAACCAAATAAGCATGAAGGCTACGTAAACTGTTCTTTCAACGAAAAATAAAATGACCGAAGGAAGTGAAAAACACTTCGACAACCACCTTCATGCGTTGGCCCTAGCCGACCTACTTTGCTCATCGGCCCTAGCCGACCTACTTGCTCGTCGGCCCTAGCCGACCTATTTCGCTCGTCGGTCCTAGCCGACCTATTTTGCTCATCGGCCCCAGCCGACCTATTTCGCCCGTCGGCCCAAACCAACCTACCTTACCAATCGGTCTTAACCGTCCAGTTTTGTTTCTTGAGTCTTAATTAAGACATGAGCCGAACCAGATCACCTGTCGGTTCGCCGGTCAGGGCTATCGCCCCGCCTTGGGTTAGGCCAATGCATTCCCTCAATCCCGAAACAAAAATGACCAAAAAAACATCGGCGAGCCATAAGTTTTTCACGATTGAGGCGAGACTGGGCGGCAACAGGGCCATACAAAGAAAAACAATTAAATGAAAATAAAGGGTTCATCCATTAAGAAACGTCGGCCAGACTTTCAGAAAGCGAAATACAGGGGTGACTTCTAAGGTCCAGGAGCCGCGTCAGTTTTGGAGGAGCTCTCAGTTACATCCGCAGAGGTGTGACTAGGTTCACCTCTCTCTAATACCTTTGCCCCTCCAGCAGCAGTTTGCGATCGTCCATCGGAAGCTGCGGCTTCGCTGGGACCCGGGGCAGCACCAGGATCAGTATCGGAGACATCGACATATTCATCCTCTTCTTCTCCTTCAGACTCACCGTCATCGGGAGCTTCAGTATCCAGAAAAGAGAGATCCCATTCTGGATGCTCGCTGGATATCTTATCTTTGCATTCCTCCATTCCAAGTTGGAAGGCATCAACGCCGATAGCATCCTGCTTCCCCTTGAGTATGGCGAGCTGTATCTTAGCCTCAGCAGCCTGCTTCTCAGCCTCCGCAACTTGAGCCCGCAAAATGATGTTTTGCTCCTCAGACTCGCCGGCCCACGTCTCGAGTTCTGAGCTTTTATTGCGGTTGGACACGAGCTCACCTTGGAGAGCCCGAATCTCCAACTCTAACTTTGCCATCTGAAAAAGTCAAAGTCAATCGGCATCACAAGAGACCAGTAGAAGAAACTAAAAGGGTGAAAACGAGATCGTACCTCCTCCTCTCGCCTAGCTAACCTCTTGGTCAGCTCCTCAGCCTCACTCCTGGCTCTTGTTCTGTCAGCCCCGACCATCTCGACTCTCTCCTGCAAAGTATTGATTCTCAACTGTTTGGCTTTGACCTCCTCCCGGGCTTGGGATAACTCGTTACTCACCCGAGCTATCGTCCCCTGGTGCATTTAGCGCCATCCCTTAAGTGAGTAATTTCGCCATCGCGCCGCTTCAACTTCTCCTCCACTTCGCCAAGCATTCTGGTCAAACGTCTTCTTTCGTCGGCAGCTTCCCTTCCCAGCCGACCCAAACTTTCACCATGTTTCCGCCACATCGTCGGGGCTCATCGCCATCTCGATTGAGAAAAACACCAGGCGGAACGACGAGCGTCGAGAAGGATGAAAGGCTAAACTTTTCAAAAATAAGACGAGAGGATGCTGCGAACATGCGCATATATATATATAGTACGTCTATCGCCTTGCTTCCCCACTAAGGAAGCCACCTTGAGAAGACGGGGCGTCCCGCCCGAGGCGTTCGGAACTGCCTCGACAAACGCCCGATCGATCGGGATTCGCGACGTGGCGCATTCCCAACCGTCACTTTTGAGAGAGCCTTACCCCCGAAGGCACGATGACCCTGACGCATTAATTAGGGCATCATTGCATGGGCTGTCTAAACCAAAACGTTCCATCCGGAACACGCCGCTCGGACTTATACTCCCTATGCCCGAACCTACGCTTTGAACTAGGGAGTGGAGGGCATGTGTTGGGGGGTAAAAATCGTCATTGCATCAATATCCGTGTGAGGCGGCTAAGGCCGACCTCCTCCCTTTGGCCTTCCCGGGCTTCCGTAGCTCGGCCTTCCCGGGCTTTCGTAGCTCGGCCTCCCCGGGCTCCTCTAGCTTGGCCTTCCCGGGCTTCCGTAGCTCGGCCCCCCGGGCTCCTGTAGCTCGGCCTTCCCGGGCTTCCGTAGCTCGGCCTCCCCGGGCTTCCGTAGCTCGGCCTCCTCGGGCTCCTGTAGCTCGGCCTTTCCGGGCTTCCGTAGCTCGGCCTCCCCCGAGCTTACATGACCCGGCTTCACTGAACGCCCCACGATCCAATACCCACCTCCGCGGAACCTGACGCGGGAGAGCCTCAGCCTACTGTAACGGCACCCTAGACAAGGAATCATATTGAGAAGTGGTCTAGAACCAATCAAGGCCACCTGAGACCTACATATCTACCAGATCTCAAGCCATCAAGGGGCTCTCTCAGCCGTCGATCCCCTAACAGATAAGATACGGATCCCAACAGCCCCACAACGGCCTGATTCGATCCACTCCCGTATCCTAACAACCTCTGAACCTTCCAGAAGGCGCTCAAGATCCAGGTGACAGTCTATAAATAGAACACTCCAAGATTCCCTCAGGTACGCACATTCGCGCCGCTCACACCCTCATTCTCACTCTCCTGCTCTCACGTCGGCAGCTCGTCGGTGCTTTCGCCCTTTTAGAACTCCCGATTGGCCGCCCTCGGAGAGGCTCCCGGAGAGATCCACCTCCCTATTATCTGGTTGATCATCGATTTTCTTCTCCACTGACTTGAGCGTCGGAGGGTCTTCCGCGAAGGGCCACCTCCAACGTCTCTCGCGCGAGGACTTTTATACAGATCCACCCCCTTTAAAGATCGATCACGTTCGAATCGGAGGATGAATCCCGGTGGCAACAACACCTATCCAAGTTCCAATAAATCTTTCATTTTTCTTGAGATAATGCCACAGAAAAATTTACAGCACACTAATTTTATTGAAAATGCTACCCGCAGATGGACAACAGAAGCGCATCAGACTTATCGATTCGCGCAACGTGTCGTCTCCGCAGTGCGCGCTGACGGCTGGATGGTATCACGATGCACGCGCTGGTGACTCGGGCGGTCCTTTTCTCGACGGCGCTGGCTCGAACGCCCAGCACATTGCCATCCCCGTTGCGATCACCCCGCCCTATCCGCGTCCTCCGTCTCCGCCGCGCCGCGCCGCCCCGCCACTGCAAAACAGCCATGGCTGCCGCCGCGTCGGAGCACCACATCGCCGGGGACTGGTATTCGGTGCCGGATTTGAGCCTCCGCGACCATCGCTTCACCGTCCCTCTCGACTACTCCGCCACCGACGCCGCCTCCGCCGCTAAGATCACCGTCTTCGCCCGCGAGGCCGTCGCTGGTGAGAATCTCGGCCACCAGCACTCTTTCCCGTCTTGGATTCTTTGTGACACCCAGTGTTAGGTCATCAAGAATTGATCTTGACCTGTTCTCTTTCGTTACTTCTTCCGAAAGATATCCGCGATCATCAAAGATTGAGTTATTTATAACGTTGGAATTGTTCTTTGAAGTATTTATAACGTTGGAATTGTTATTTCCTTGTATTAGTGGTAGAAATAGAGTGGAGTTTAAGAAGTTCTCGTTTGATATTCCATTTCTAGTCTGCAATTATTATGATTTTTTTTACCTAGTGAGCTAGCTATATCAACTCCATTGAGTCCAAAAGTTAGTAGTTGGCGATATGATTGCGTGGTGATACGGCTGACGGTTTTCCCGGGGTAGTATTATCTTCCGCACGACTTTCGAAAGCAATGATGTGACAACGTAACCCAAAGCCACCAGCGTCAGCCTTCAGCGTCGGCCCTCAGCGTCGGCCCCCAGCGTCGGCCCTCAGCGACGGCCCTCAGCGTTGGTCCCTAACGTCGGCCCTCAGCGTTGGCCCTCAGCGACGGCCCTCAGCGTTGGTCCCTAGCGTCGGCCCTCAGCATTGGCCCTCAGCGTCGGCCCTCAGCGTCGGCCCCAAAAGATCACTATGCGTTGGCACCAGTGGCCAAGACCCCGCGATTTAAGGTCTACTGCCGAACAGTCTGTTTACCTAAATCGCGGGCAGGTCTCAGCCCGATCAACAGTTACCGCTATAAGCGGCCCCCTATCCCGCATCAGTCCAACAACTTACCGTTCGATGAAGCAGATTCGACGGTTCCAACAGGCCAAGATATACGGGATTCCCAACAGGTATAAAGGGAGGACCCGAGCTCCATT